>JBAMDO010000051.1:0-285814 GCA_037074765.1 Mansonella perstans
GCAAACTTTTGCGAATCCTTTTTTTAGAATGTCAGGAATATGGCGAATGAAATAAATACGAAAAAGCGGAAGATTTTTCATGCTCAAATCGAACTTGAGGTGATGAAAAATATTTCGATGAAGCTGAGACAGGAAGGATCAAGATTGATTAGTCAAACAGAAGTACGAACACTGAGATTAAAGTTTTGCAAGCAATGTTTATTGCATGAAAGAAATACATCACTTTGCATTTGTTACAGAATTGAACTTTTCTTTTAAAGAAGCTAAAATTCAAAAAAATTAATAATAAGTGGTTCTACTTCAGATATATATTTATTTACAGGAGGAAATCAATCGTGTCAACAAAGAAATGGAAGTTTTGCAACGTTCTGATCAAGGAAATGGGTTATCGGTAGAAGAAGCAGCTGCACAGGTGACAATGTGGAAATCGTTGGTGAAAATTTTTCGACTGAAATTACAAATAGCAGAATGCCGAAACAAAAATGGAACATTTTAGGACCAAAAATGCGATTTTTATTAGTAATTAATTGAGGATACACCAAGTTATTAAATCTGTCAAGTTATTAAATGATAAAATATCTGTACTCTATTCAGTTTGTCCATAAATGCATTCAATTCTTTCTCAGTCAAAACGTTTGGCTTTTTTTTTTTATTGCTAAGAGCTGAGGATGTCACTCTTTCCAATTGTTTCTTTTCTAAGCAGTGGATATTTTTCCACTTAGTTGTAATTTAATTCATTTCCCGGATTCCTTTCTTACTTCCTACTGCATGGTACTTGGCATTAAGATGATTGTATGAAAAGAATCCAGCAAATTTATCGCATCAAACCAGGTTTAGTTTCGACTCGACTTTTTTTTTATACTTTTTCCGCCAGTTGCAACTATAGAAAACTTTTTCCTCTCATCTTAGTCGAAAAGTAGATGCTAACAACATAATATTTCCAAATATATACTTTATTATAAGGTTCGAAGTTAGGCATTTTTATCAAGTTTATCCAAAATGAACTTCATCTTAAATACTGTTCATTTTATAATTTTGAAGCCCTTAGGGAATCGAAGAAAAAGGCTTCCGAAAATAGAAAAATAGGTATGGAGCAGCTCATATCCCGATTACTGAATTAATACATAAAGTATTCAAATTTCTATTTCCATTTGTCTAAAATTGCATAAAATCAGGGAATATTTAAAAATGGATCAGCAAGGTTGATTAGAAGAAGATTTAAATGCCGACTTCTATCCATCAGTCAAAAGCAGCAGCTAAAGAAGGAAAGAAAAATCCAAACGATAAGTAGTAAACGATGTTGACACCAGAAATTAATCACATTATTGGCCTTGGTCAGCTATCAATCAATGTGGCTACATTGACTTTCATAGCTCGAACAGTGATGAAATGTCTCCTTCTTGACAACTGCAGTTTGGTTGATATTATCAAATTTTAGAATAAATTATGCTAACCTGCAATGATTACGACCATTAAGAATGGGTTATACAAACATATGCTTTTATTCCTCACCATTTCATATTACGATTTTTAAAACGGTTGACAACTGAAACAATTGAAGTTATTATTTCAGTTATGAAGTTCACTTAAAATTCAAAAAACATAAAAATAATACATAATGCTCAGATTGGAAATTTGATGTCGCATTCTAAGTTACAGGAAAAGGCATAAAATATAAAAATTTCACTGTCGCTCAAAATACAATATATTCCTAAAAAGTAGCAGTCAGTGATGAGGGAAAATTTTAATGATAAAAAGTCTGAGCAATCGTAGCAAACAGATCACAAATCGGTGATCGTCACAAACAGATTGATTTACACGAGGCCCTGCAAAGAATATCACCGATAGCGGTAATATCGAAAAATGCATCTCTAAATACACTACCATATTACAAATGATATATTTCCGCAGTTATCGCTTTACTATTCACAAAACATTTGCAATTTCGCATATGAGCGATAACAAAAGCACATTTAGATTTTTGCATCCCAAATTTAAGAATGAGGAAGTTATGAATAAACGTAGAAGGAATGATATATCCACATGAAAGCAAAGTTTTTTTTTTTTTTTAGGCAAGTAATCAAATTTCTACTTTATAATGAGTTCCCATAGACGCGAATGCAATTCTGCAGCATGCAGCGATCGAAATTTTTCTTGGAGTCAGACGATGGTGCTTGGAGTTCGAATTGATCCGCTTCTTCATCCTGAAAATAATAAATTTATGTTGTGACAAAAAGAACCGGAGCGCGTAGCATTACTGAGACAACCTTCTATTAATTATCCCCATTATGAAATGATTATATAATATATTGTTTATACATAATAAATTTAAATAAATACTTATGATTACGGATTCATTTTAAAAAAGAGTTAACAAAATACCTCAAACTCGGCATTGACGAAATCACCTTGAGCATATGGAAGTGGGAAAAAGGATTCATGGGAAATTTTGACAGCTTTAATTGCATCTTCATGACTACATCGAGTGGAAAGTGATAAGTAACGCGCCACGATTAAGCCCGAGATAGTTAACCCATCCGTGTCGCAAGCGACGCAAACACGTGATTCTGCAATCATATGGCGGTACCGCAGTAGATTCATGATATCTATGAGCTTCCTATGACTATTTAAGAAAACATTCAGTAACATACAACTTGTTCGCACATTTTCTCCTCATTACAAAGAGAATTTTTAGTAGTCAAAAACACAAAAATTTCAAACAAAACATGCTACTCAACTAAATATATGTCCACGTTAACCTATCTTTTCCTTTTTTAATGATAAATAGCACTGCCATATTTCACGTCTCATAATATGACCATCTCTCTTATAAATAAGACCTAAAATTACCCTTGCAACGCCATTTATGTATTCGGGCAAAAACATCCATCGAAACTGAAAGAACTGAAGGATTCTGAATGACGATCATTGTCTCTTCATCGAACAATGGAAGTAGGTTCTTCAAATCAAATCCAAAATCCAAAAATTCCGAATAAACCACCAAACAGTCAATCTAAAAAGCAAAAATTCACGTAACTTCACGAGTGTGTTAAATTTTAAAAAATTACAGCTTCAAGAATTACAAACAGTATTTCATCTGTTTGATTTGCTCCAACTAGAGCAATTTCTGATTTCGGGTCATCAATTAAATAGATTTGTGCAGAAATTAAATTTTAATAAGTAATTTCATCTCTTGCTGTCAAAAGTCTTCTCAAAGATTTAGAAGGCAAAAATCCCACAGGTAGATAGCAAATCTACCATTCTCAAACATCATCTTGGTCGCAGTAATTAACAATGATTGAAGTATTTCAAACAAACATCTTTTTCTTTTAGCAAATGAAAGTCAGCATGAGTGAGCGAGCGCAATGATCCAATATAAAGATCTTGAAGTACGATCTTAATATCAACTTTCACTGGTGGTATTGCCGCAAAGGTGGCATATGCTTTTTCTTTCCATTCTTCCAAATCGACGCATTTTGTTTCAGCAACAACTTCACGGATTTTTTTTGTTGGTGTTGGCTGCAAAATATGCATGCATTTTTCGTTGAAAAAATAATCCATAGTTCAATTACTTCATCCAGAGGAAAAAAAAATCCTTGCATGCCTATTCTCTAACGATCTCTATCAAAGTTTGACCTAGAGCCAAAGCATTCAAAACGCTAAACCTTAGTTAAAACTGCACGAAAGAGCCATAATGAAAAAGCAGAATTCATAAAGCAAAATTATTTAAGTCCAACATATGTCAGCTTTAAATTTCAGAATCAATAATTCACTCTATTAAATTAACAAAATAATATCTAGTGAGGCCACATCTGCGAATCTATTGGTTCACTCTAGGTACTAGCTTGGCCTTATTAAAGGCTACCTATTGCCAACTTGGGGCTCAGATATTTCACGAATTTGTTTGCAAAAATGGAAATAAATATTTACTGTTCCGTCAGGCAATTTGTACATAATGTAACAGAAGATTCGATCAGCTTTAGCTACCGATTCATCCATAAATTTTAAAGCAAAATGCTTACGTCCCGCTCGCTCTTTTTCAAGATTGCTTGACTGAAATGTGAAACAAAAGATAAAATTTCACTTCTTGAAGAGAAGAATTTGAATTTAAAAACTATCATTTCTTTTTTCCTCACACTTTAGGAAAAAACATTCTATTGTGAAATTACATCAAGTTGTTGTTTGTAGAGATTGTATGCAACGCCTATCAATTGAACAGGACTTGAGGTTCCAACTGCTCCAACACCAACTTCAACACATCGATCAATCAAGCCATCATCGATTCGCTCACTTTCATTTGCCAGTGATTGACGTACCTCACGCTTTATAATACTTAAACGACATTTCTGGAACGATGTAAAAATGTAACTCATTGTTACTGACTTCTCAATCATTTCTTAATTGTATCATTTGTCAACATGAATAAACGATTCATCCTTGCCCTCTTCTCATTGTACTTTAGTCCAAATGATAAGATTCAAATCAGATTTATCACTAAAAAAGTAACAACGCTAGTATTACATATTCATTTTGCTTTTTATTTGCGACGCATTTGAAAAACCTTATCAATATATTATTTCATATATGTACAAAACACTGGACTCTTTGTTATTTTTAAAAATCCCAACTTTAAACTAATATTTGAAAGAATAACCAGAGATGGTGGAAAAACAAAGTGATTAAGCTGTCGCATGTCAAAAATAAATCGTAAAGGAGTCGATGACACCTGTAAAAAGATGCAGTTAAATAAACTTAACATATGAATTTCCCTCTTTGTAATTTTCTCCTTTGTATTTAATCTAAAATCACAAAACAAAATACCTCTACCTTTCAAAAATAAAAAAATCTAATAGTCAACTTTAAAAGACATTTAAAATTTTAATCTCAAATTTCAGAAATCATCAATTATGATTCATTTCTTTTCAATATTAACTTTGACCTAATCAGATTTCAATTTTCGAAAGAGATTATCCTTTGTTTGTGGAACTTTTTCCCGAGAATGTAAGATTGTTCGTTCTCTCCTCTATCTCCTTATTTATAGATTAAACGAAAAGAAGTGGCGATGAGCCTACTTACATTTAGGTTTATAAAATATCTACATGAGTGTAGAGTGAGTAAATTTTACGATTGAAATCTGATTAAGTTAGATACATTTAAATTATAACCTAGTGACTGAGAAAAATAATTGACACGTTTAGTATGTTTACAGGTAATCAAAGGATTACTCCACACCAATGTGCTCAGTAGATAATCGTAGGGCAAATGCTATGCACAAGATAGAAAATATGTTAATGCTTGAACGATGTTGTTGTGCTTCCTATCTTGAAGTCATGGATCATTACTTCGAGAATTCCCAGTTCGTCCCGCGCATACATCCATATGAAGCCCAATTTACCTTCCATATATTTATCAGAGTTAAGATACATCTACTCCATTTAGCTTCGAATTTCGGTCTTCAATAAATATACAGCAGTACACAGAGCAGATTATCCAAACTTCAAACCAGTAGGTGAATTTCAAGTAACTCTTTCAAGAGAGAAATGTCGAATCACGAAGATTTCAGCTGCTACTATATGGTACCAGGAAACTTTCGTATGGTTCAATCTCTCGACGCATTTCTTTCGCAGCATTTCAAAAAAATTTCATGCTCTTCATTTCCTACATGCTTCACTCGGAACTTTTGATCTCTTTTATGCTTTTATTTCTATTAGAAAAATGCGATAATAAACATCCTTTTTCAATCCAACATCTGGCAAAGGTAGTTAATAGTGACTACAAAGTAAACTAGCGTAGGAATTGTTTTACTTCATCTAAAAATGCAGCAAATACCAAGCAACAGAAAAACAGCAACATAAATTAACGATAAATTTAATGTAGTAAAAAAAGCAATATGTATAATCAAAGACAGACTTTATTCACTAAAACAACTGAGATTCCCGATCTATGGCCATAAAAACGGCCGAAATACAGCTCAAACGGTTCCAATAGCAACTCATACATAATTTAATGGCCAATTTTAAAAATCTATCCCAAAAAACGACCAGTAGAGGATATAAAGATTGCAACAGCCAAATGAAACAAAAAGCAAAATATAAAGCCCATGCCCAAAGAATTTTTTGAAGATTTACAAGCTAGACAAAATTTATCAGTATTCAGTCACATTTCGATCGTCTCAACAGCCTTAATGGGAGTTCAAATATCTTCCTAATGTTTTATAAAATGCTGCAATTTATCTCAATGCTACAAAGCTCATTCTTAAATTTTTAGAAACCTTGGCATAACATCGACTGTGCACGTCTTTTCTCTTCCAAGTCAAACTTATTTTACATTTAAATGCTAAAATAATTGAGTTAAAAAGTGTTTAAACATTATTTATTCATGTATACGTCATTCGTGCATGAAACATCGATCATCCATAAAATTTGAGATCAACTATCCAGTTTACATTGTTATGATATCCCAGCATCATCATCGAAAATCTGAGCAACTTCGTCTAATTCGAGCAGTTGTTCATCCATGAATTTCCTGATTCGTCGCATACAAACCAGTGACTTTTGCATTGGAAATGACGATAATTCCTCCGCGAGTCCATTAACTGAAAAGCCAGAATGCTCAAAATTTAAAATGTAAAAGATGAAGCACGTTTGGAATCTCTAAAATCCAAATCCTGTTTTGAATCTGCACTGGGAAAATGACAAAGTCTCTTTATAAAATGGCTTACCAAAAGAATTTATGCGCTTCTGAAAAGCTGCATTTCTTCCAGTACTAAAAGCTCGAGGACGACCACCGCTAGCAAGACAGTTCGTATTTTGCTGGTGCTTCTGTAACAGCATTACACAGTGATCTACAACTATTCATAAATACAAACATTTGAAATTATGATTTTCAAGAATATACCGGGGATATTCCTTCGAAAGGTGGGTTTTGCGAGCCAGCAAATGCCTGCGCATTCCTGCCAGCAATATCATTGCTACCATTCACTTTTACATCATTTACTAAAAAATGCTTTTCATATGCCTGATTCCGAATATTTCTAGTTTAAGATCCAAATAATGAAACAAAATCTTTAATTATGAATATAAAGGATTGTCAATGAAAACTAACGAAACCACCATGAAATTGCACCACTACACCTAACTATGCATATACAAAGAACTTCAAAAACAAATGAGATCACAATGCTCATGAAGATATTGGATTCTTAAACCAAATGTTGCAAAGAGAAATGGACAAATATCTTTGCAAGTGCCTGTTTTTTGTATTTTGACAATTAATGTGATTTTATGATTTATGAAACTGCAAAATCTGTACAGTTGAGCTAGCTCACTTACCTACCCTAATAAATCTATAAAAGCATTAAAACAAAAACTTTTGGAGATAAATCTCTCTGATCATCAAATATATAACTGTTGTAAAAGAGTAAAATCGACAAACAGACATACCAACTGCTGAGGAAACACTGCTTTCTTTCCTGTACCTCTGCTCATCATTTTCAATGCCTGAAACTATATCAGAAAAAATGAATTAAATATTTTGTTATTGCATACTTCTTTAAAAATATTTTCCTAAGATCAAAAATTGCACATACCATCATATTCTTCGCCAGCCCCGGCCATACTACCGTCTTGCTCTTCATCAACATAAGCATAAATGGCATTCGAATGAGGCTGTTCTTCAGAACCACAGGTGTTTGCAGTAGCCATCATCCGTAGTTCACACAGCTGTTTCTTTCTCTGCATGATAGAATTTTTCTGGGGAAAATTTTCAAAACAATTAGTAAATATAAACTAGCAAACTATAAAATCATTGCTTCATTCACTATTTCATAGACTATTCTATTACTAAATGCAAAAATAACAAAGCAAACTTTCTGAATTTCTTCCCATTCTTTTTGAGTGATTACAGATTCGGAGATATGTCTTGATCTCAGATGCCTCATCAGATTTCCAGAGCATGCATATGCAACATGTGTGCCGCACATTCTACAATCAGCGCTTTTTCGATTACGAGTGAAATAACGCCAACATGGATGTTCCGTTCCATGTCCACCTCGTCTTTCAGAGCCCTCTTTGGATGATAACGGCTCATCAGCTGGTCGATTAAGTGATGATTTCAGCTGTAATTTCATCTGCCACGACTGCTCAAGCTCGGTAGCGATCTGAAAACAGGATTTGATATATGTTTTATTAGAAGATGGCAACTTAACAAACTTTACACAATATCTTTAGCTTAAGCGAACTTATATTCAGGTTTGCAGAAAGCTTAGAAACTTCAGCCTACAAATTATGAGTGGATTATTCTCAGTACTTTGGTAGTAATGTTGGATTTATTCCAAAATTTCTTAAAGTTGAATACCACACTCAGTGGATAGAAGAAAATGAGGAAACTGAAATAAAGAAAGGAGATAGGAACTAATCAACTCATCAAGAAAAGACAAAAATATGTCTAGGTTAAATTTAAATCTCATACTGACTGCAACAGCCTATAAAGTCTAAATCTATACTTTAACGCCCAAACGCATAATTATTTATTTCTCTTCTTTAACTGCCTTCCGATACCACTCTCATAAGGCCTTGTATGTTAGGTATATCTGATTTATAAGTACTCCAAAGACTTTTTATTATAAACTGATAAAAGCACTGCAGAAATCAGACCTATTCTCATCATTCTTTTACTTGCAGAAGCTAAAAAATACAAAAATATACAATGCACTATGGAAATTCCAAATTAATAAAGAAAGAATGACCGCACAAAAAAACCGTAGAAAATGACAACATTACGTTATAAATTTGATTTCAATTTTAGATACATCACCCATCAGCTTTTTTTACTATTTTTATCTGTTTCACCATTTCCGGCATAAGAATTGATAAATTTCTGCTGTGTTAAGGTACAGAATACAAAAATCTATAATAATTAGTGAAACAGTTCATCAAGACTAACTAACTAACTGACCACTAGCTGAGCAACTTTTTCCAAATTCATTAACATTCATATTTTTTGTATATGAAAATCGCTACGTGATAAAAAAATATACCTGAGGATGACAATTTATAAAATGATCCATAGCCTTTTGAATGTCGATGGGTTTGATCAATTGTGTACAGACACGACAGACCATAGAATCAAGATCGTCCGATTTATGCATATAATCCCAGCATGGATGCTCAAGATCACGAGTAGCACCTGGAATTAAGTGAAATAACAGTCATTCAATATTATGCAAAAGGTCCTAAAGGAAAGATACTACACAATTTCACTGTATAATTTGCATAGTACAAAATAATTGAATCAAAAGCACAACCGAAACAACCGTAAAAAATAAACATAACTAAATTAAGAAGGAATTAAACTCATATTAATACAGTTTCGAGAAATGAATTTCTTTACATTTAATTATCTCGAAATGCTTTGTTTATGCAATGATATCATTAAAATCTTAATTAAATAGCAAATTAAATGATGCTAATTGGCTAGTTAAAATGATAAGCTCTTGTTGTGGCACTAAAAAATCATTCATAAAAATACAATTTACCAGTTAATTTGGTTGTAGTGTACGTGACTAAAGATAGATCATAAGACAAACTAACCATCTTCAGAATTATCACTTTGACTGGTAAATTGTTGCGATATTATAGCTGATATATCTGCTAAAGCACTAGCAGTTGCCGTTGCTTCAACTAAGGCAAATGGTTTTTCGGGATCTTGCTTAATAACAAATGCAGAAGAATCAATATTCTGTTGTTCAGAAGCAAAATTATTCGGATCGAGATCCATCAAAATAGTCTTCTAATATTGCACAATAAAGCAGAAATTATCGATCTCTATGCAGTCAACACCCTGATCGATCTAATCATCAATATTTCGCGGGAAGATTATCGGTGTGTGCCCTGCTAAAATGCAACATGCAATACAACAACCCCAAACTGGAATTAAGTTAAAATAACTTATAACTCACGTACCAATTATAACTAGCACCAATAATTGCGGCCCAGATTTGGCAGTTATTGTTTGAAGGATTGCTGAATTGCGGCCCTCAATCCAATAAAATATATTTAAATTAATTCATTTATCCGGAATATTTGAGAAAATGAAAAATATTTGAAAGTATTCACTAACTTCAACTTCACTATATCTCTTATTATTCACTCAAAGATACTCATCATTATTTGCGCATTATTAATTTGCAGTTTGCATAGCAGGTTTAAAGTTAATTATTGAACAATTTGGTATTAGAAAAGTGATTTCATTTCAGTCCCAATTTTTAGCTCATTTCGAGCAATACAATAAAAATCGGAATCTTAAATTATACAGAAAAATGAATTCAACGAAGTAAAACTAAAAAATTAAAAATTCAAACAAAATGATTTGAATGTCACAAATTTTAAACAAAAAATTAGTTATTGAAAGTTGAGAATACAATAAATACGAATATAAAATACGCTTGAGGTATGGTATGCGTAACATGCCGTATTTACAACATCTCATCGCTAATCAACTTGACCCAACAATATCGCTACCACGATATTCGACTACAATGGTTTCTTTAAGAATTGTTCGATGTGATTCAGTAAAAACCACTTAAAAGACAATAAAATCTGGCACAACGCAAATATTCAACAAATGCCATCACAAAAAATAGAAAATTTCCACAAACAATAAATACGCAATCAAGAAGTCCGATTGAATTCACAAAAAATTACAAGGATTGATATCACATTACAAATAAAACTATCGCCCGATTCATCTCCGAAAGCGCATTTATAAATTTATGTTCCTAAAGTTAGCTCCTTATTAAGATACACATGATTATAAAAATCTAGGTTACTTCGAATGGATTCAGGAATCAGTTAAGCAAGCATTTAACATATACATTACAGCTACATCACATATGATTTCGTTAATTATTAAGTAACATTGGTGTCTACTTCTGAATTTTGTATACTTCCTTCCAGTCCAATCAACTTCTCATCCATGTATTTTCGAATCTGACGCATGCACAATAATGATTTCTCCATTGGGAATGATATTAAATCTTCCGCTAATCCGTTTACTGAAAAAAAATAATATTGATACAGTAAATTCAAGAAGAAATTGAATTCCCGACAAAAAATGTTTGTACTCTCAGAATAAAATCACTCCCTTCTTTAATCATTTCCTTTGGTTCTAAACGTTTTTTTCCTTCTGGGGCATGAATTTTTTAGAAAACAAGCAAATAAAGTGGTAAATATTTGCCGATTAACAACTTCTAACTACTTAAAAAAAAAAGATTTCCAATCTAAATGCATTTGTTTTCAGTTAGAAACAAACAAGTTGATAAAACCAATAAAAAGCTATAAAAATCACCGAAAAAGCTGATACGCCTTTTAAATGCGTCATTTTTCATACCCAAAGAAGCTTGCGAAAGCCACGATCCTTGCTGCTGCAATCCCTGAAATTTTTCATTTTTCACTGCCAGTAAAAATTGCCCTTTATTTATTTCGACAGAATTTGCTGAGAACAAATAACAATTTGGATCTTAGGTAATGTTAGTATTTTAGCAACTATAATTATAACTGCGAATAACAAAAAACTACACAGTAAGTGATGCATCTGAGGTCACCAAAAAATTTATCACATAATAAAAACAAATGGTGCAAAAATATTTGAGAAAAAACTGACAGGTGATGGTGATTTAGGTGGGTTGGATGAAAATCCAATTGACTGCAAAATCCTGTTTGCCGTTTCACTAACATCCGTTATTTTTGTATTATCCGCAATGGACGGCTCAAGTGCTGCATCATGCTGTTCAGCAATTGTCTGACTATCAAAATCGTCCAACTTCGAATCAGCCTCTGAAAAAATAAAATTAACATTTCTGGATTAATAGGATTCTAACAACTAAATACTCATAAATAAAAAAGCAGGATTCTATGACCAAAATAAATCCGAAATGCACTTTACTTTAGAAAAAGATCCCAACGCATGTATTAGATGAAAACATACCATTAGATGCTGAACCATCATTCTCATTCGCGTTGCCCTGCTCGAAGAATTCCACATTACCTGAAAACAGTAACCTAAAGTAAAAGAAAAAAATGAACCAGTTCCTTCAAATAATACAGAGCAGATCATTCCTGCCTCTACTTTCATTTACTAGGAAATAATTTTAGTAACTTACCATCTTCCTCTCCTTCGATTCCGTCGCCACCTAGGCCCTCATCTTGTTCATTTTCATAATCGTAAGACAAGAAGTTTGATGGTGACTGTTCTTCCGATCCGGATACATTGGAACTTACCTTTAGTCGTAACTCGCAAAGCTGTTTCTTTCTCTGGAATGAATTAATGGTAAAATTCTAGGTATAGTCGATCATAATTGAAAAAAAGTAATCCAGTAAATGAAAGAAGATGAAAGAATTAACTGAATTCATGTGGATAATGCAGATGCATTCGTAAGAAAAAATATAACGATAAAAAGTTGTTTTTATTAGTATTTCAGAGAATTATAATACTGTTCCCCAAACCACTTGTTGCAAAGTGATAATATTTCGAAAACAACCTTGAGGATTTCTTCCCATTCTCGCTGAGTTATGGCAAATTCTGCAAGATGTCTGGACTTCAAATGTTTCATCAAATTCCCAGAGCAAGCATAAGCCACATGCACACCACACAGTTTACAATTGGAACTTTTTCGATTAATTCGACAGAAATAACGCCAGCTAGGGTGTTCTGCTGCACGACCACGCCTTTTCCACATACTTCTATCTGAAGATCAAACTGAGATACTATTTTAATAAATTTACTAATGCAGCAGACCAAGAGTGATCCCGCCTGAAGATCAAACTGAGATACTGTTTTAATAAATTTACTAATGCATCAGACCAAGAGTGATCCCGCCTGAAGATCAAACTGAGATACTATTTTAATAAATTTACTAATGCATCAGACCAAGAGTGATCCCGCACATTTACGCTTCACTCCAACACGACAACAGAAGCTGACTTACGAAATAACGACGTCTCGGAAGATATACGATTGAAATCAGCTTTGAGTTGCAACTTCATCTGCCACGACTGATCAAGTTCAACAGCAATCTAGAGCCGCTTATAATATGCATTTATATCATTTGAAAAATCAGGGAAAAACGAAACAACAATAAATAATACTATATGAGATATTTATATTTTTCTTTCTCATAACTTCAGATCGAAACAAAAATTCTCAACATTTAGAAAAAAGTAGTTTTATTTATTTCGCCACAACACCAAGCATAAGTTCAGATGCCAAAGGTCGTTGCAGTCTGTAGTCAATTTTCTTTATTCCACGACCTCAAGAAAAAAACTTTTGACTCACCTGTGGGTGACAGCTACTGAAATGCTGCATCGCATTTCGAGTGTTTAAACATTTTACCACTTTGGAGCATATTCGACAAATCATACAGTTATGTTCATCAACTCGTTGCACCAATTCCCAGCAAGGATGTTCCGCTACACGACCACGTCTTGGTCCTGAAAATCACTCACTTTTTAACACTTCAATATTTATAATTAATCAATAATAAAACATTTCACATTTCAAAGGACTTTGATATTAAAAGGCAGAAGAGATAGGGATCATCAAAAAGAGATTAATGGAAGATGCGGTAGCTTTGAAGAATTTGAATTGTTGCATTGTTTAAATTTAAAAATGATAATAATCATGTTACATTTGTGAAATATAAATAATCAGTAAGCATCATTTACTAACTTTTATCATTTGATTCGGTCATCCCAAGTCTACCATCACTGTAATTCTTACTCTGCTGCGTTATAAGTGTGGAAATATCAGCAAGAGTATTTGCTGTAGCTGTTGCTTCTGCCATATCCTGTTCTTGACCATGCAATTCATCTTTGATATCATTGAACATGTTCATATTCATAACTGCACTCTTTCTTTAATCCCTAGGCCTGAAGCAATAAAAGTGAATAATATAGCAGCAAAATAAATGCTGCGTAATATAAGTTGATAGAAGAAATCCTGTTAAAATCACAACGAAAGATTCTTGTATCAGAAGTCCTGTTAGAATCACAACGAAAGGTTCTTGTATCAGAAGTCCTGTTAGAATCATAACAAAAGGTTCTTGTATCAGAAGTCCTTCCTGTTAGAATCACAACGAAAGACCTTTGTATCATTGTACTATGAATCTCATTATAAGATTCTAAAAATATAATAACAAAAATCAAGTTATAATTTTGTTGATCAATGAACAATAAATGTTTTTGAAATTTAAATTTATCGATGACAATTGTAACAAAAATAATAGAGGGAAAGCAAATGAAGGCAACACTGCGGGAACAACAATTTTACAATTTCCGATGAAACCCAACGCAAGCGTCCCCTCGGTGCACACTACCTTCCCTCTCATTTTTATTCAATTTCAATTCAATTCCCCAGCAGGAAGTCACTTAAAAGACACATACACACATATGCATACACACATATGAAATTACATATAAATCAGAAATCGATAAAATACATTCAGTTCTTGAGTACAACGCCGCTATATACACATACACATACACATACATATACACATACATACACACATGCACACATGCACACATACACACGTACGTATACATATACATACATACATACATACATATATACACACATACACACATACACATACATATATACATACACATACACATACATATCATACGCACGCCCCTCATTTCCTCTGCTCCAATACTATTTACTATTACTAATACTAATACTATTGCCATCATTTTACTGCTTGCAAGTAGAACGTGACATTTCTATATAAAGTTAAATTAGAATAGAAAATAAATTGAGAATAGAAATGGTATAATAGAATAAGAGAGAGAGAGAGAGAGAGAAAATAAATTTCAATTGTGAGGAAAATGAGGGATTAAAAGGTAAAAAGAAACATATGAGTGATATGAATAATTTAAATGATATTTCTCATTTTAAAACATTAAAGATTATTGATGTAATCGAAAAATATATTTCTATTATAAGAATAAAAATTAATTGTTGAAAAGGATAGAAATTTGATCGTAAAAATAAATTAATTTTATTTTTTAAAAATTTGCAAATAAATAAAATGATAGAATTGAATGATTCAAAAGTAGTACTGACCATTGACTATTTTGTATGTGAATGTGTTAAAAAGAGTAAAAATTAAAGGGTTAGAAATGATCAAAAAAGAGTTACATTAATATTACTCTTAGAAATTTTGCTAATAAACACAATTGACAGAGTGAGTGACCAAAAGCGATGCTGACCGTTTGACCTTCTTAAATTAGACTATTTCCATAAATTATATTTAGTGAAGAGCATTGCTATATGATAACAACAATATTGATGTTTGTAATTTGAACAACGCATAAACTATTCACTTAGCTCTGATATTATCATTCTTCTCGCTAGGAGCATTAATACATAATGCTAAATCGCGAATTCAAAATGCAAAATGGGTAGATTTAATTGGCATCTATGGGACAATTAAACTTTTTCCCAGCTTAACTAACAGTTAACGGGTGTATATCATTGTAGCCTTTGTTAAATTAGAAGACAAGAATTAGATGGTTCTTTAGAGGATCTTCTGAATTATAAGCCTAGTAGTTACGATTAATAAGCTGATTAGAAGTAAATTTAATTGTAACTGATGATAGCAATCTCATAATTTTGTTTTTTTCTTTGCTTTCCTATAAATGAGCCTCAACATTATTACATTCCAGAAAAGGTTACTTCAAACTTTTTCTTTTAATTCAAAATCAAATTCCAATCTTATTTTTATCCTAAATTCGAAGAAATTTTAGTTTGAAGTTAAGTTTCCGTAAGTCAAAAAAAAAACTCAATTATGATTCAGAAATGATTTGACAAATTTTTAAATTGGCATAGAAAAAAGAATTTCTGCACATTAGTTTATTTTCCAACAATTTCTTAAAATGCCACTGAAATGAAACATAAGTAAACAAAAGTTAAACAAATAAAATGAGAAAGAAGTGAACTTGAAGAGATAAGTAATTAATAGTTGGTGACGGAAATAAGTTGACGGTTTCTCATGTTAAATTGATTTTGGTCTACTGAATAGAATTACAGGTGTGCAATAGCGCCCATGATTGACAGCTATTATTCTCAACATACAACACGGGATTCAATGATAATTAGTCTACAGAAACAAGATTGTTTAAATAACGGAAATAACTAGACTTCCTTTATCTGCAAAAACTTTCTCAGATAAATTGTAAAGTTAAAGTGCTTATAGTTTTTGAATTCAGGTGATCAAGGTAAGTGCAATGATACTAGAGCTGAAGATTTTGGAACATCATTTCATCCGGAAAGATATTCTCAAAATGTCAAGGATTAATCTAAACATAATTGTCCTGCTGCTGTAAGATACTAATGCATCCTATTTTTTTTCGTCTTTTATTTTTTCATTTCTTTGATTTATTGATTTTATCGTGATCTTTTCTAATTATATCTATTGAAGATTTATTAAAACGCTTGAATCAAATTTTAAAAAGAATTTTATGTATTTTTAGGAAATAAGGAAGAAATGGAAAAACATCCTTCCTTTCCTAAATGATTAATGATTATTCAGTGAGCGGTAATTAGCTATCGGATAGTGAGGGGTGAGTTCGTGTAATATATTGACAAGCTTGGACAGTTTGCAGTGGTGACAAATTGACATGAAAATCTGAGGAAAATCTTGACGTCGTTGCATTTTAAATGGCTTGCAGCATGGACGTCTATCAGAACAATGCATTATAGATGAAAGATTAACTGGCACCATATTGCTAATTTCTCGATCTCGATTTTGTCAAGCTGTTTTGATCGAAAATTTGAAAGCAAGATGATCGAGGAAAACGTTTTCATATGTATTGTTAATAAAAAAATCTGAGGGAAATAGTTTGATGATCGATAAATTATCAAGCATTGTTCATCTGACAGCTAAAGGCTGAACTCTGAACTCTTTTCTGCAATTGATGTTTGCCTAAAGATTTTCAGTATTTCTGTTTTTGACCGATTATTTCATAGTATTATCAAATCTAAAAGGGAAATTTCCCGATCAGTCAAAATGAACTTCAAAATTGCTTGCTAAATAAATGAAATTATCAGAGATTGAAGAAATCCTGGATATTAAAGAACTTTCACCACCATCAAGTTAAATGTCTTCATAACTTGTTCTTGTACAAAATGATATTTGGAAGTTAAAATGATTTTAATGATAGCAAAACATTGCTGAAGACGACATACAGGAAAATATATCCATATGTTCACCAACAAAAGGAAATGTCCCAAATTTTTGTTCAAATTAGATTAAATGTTCATTCTGAGACAAACTGCTGGTGTTGATGTGTCAGACAGAATTGCAACTTCATCAGTGTAACTGAAGAAATTCAAATTTTGAAATCTATAAATTTAAAATACTTAATAACAGCATTTCTCACATCGTACATGGTTCCTACCACCATTCCAGGGCTGACTGTCGTTTTTGTTATTTCGAGTGACCCAACGTAATTGAGCACAACAATAATTTGTTTAATTCCTCTTAATTTTATATGCATGAATAAAATCTAAGTGTATTTTTTTTTTTTTTTTTTTTTTTTAAATCATACTATTACAATTTAAAGCAAAAGCAGTAAGTTTTTTGGTCAGTCAAAAATAAGAATTCGGTGGTCATTTCGGGCGATACACTGAATATACCTACCGATAACTATTATATATTCCACGTTTTCATACGATATCCTTGTTGTTCTACGCATTTTCATTGAAGTTAGCAAACAGTTTGTTAAGAACACCGAATGTATGGATGAAAAATCTAACTCCGCCCCGATATCGAAAGTGACACAATTTACCGTAGTATGTGACGGCTGGCTGTTCCTTTTTTCCAGTGCTGCTTATTACACATTCAAAATCCAACAGTTGAAGTGCTCTGCCAATAGATGTATTGTTGCGCTTGAGAAAATGGTTACTTTAGCTAAAGACCAACAAACTATCACACCAACAAATGTCACTTCCAACGTCACTGTTACGAATCCCGTCAATGACACCAGCAACATCAGTAAAGGTGCTCATGATGAAAAGGTGACCACTTGATTTTCTCATATTGTGAAACACCAAAAATTTGTTCGGCCAAAATCAAAAAATGTTTTACAATATTTTTGAAGCAAAAAATTCAAAAAATAAATTATTTCGCCTTTTTCATCCTTTTTTCTATTTTATTAATACTAATTGTTCTTCAGTCTTTAATTGTTCTTCATTAATACATTCTTCTTCAGTCTTTCTTGTCTCTATAGTCTCATAACAGGTAATATTGCAATGAATGGTTGAGAAATAAAAGTTCTGAGACGTGGTCAAAATCTGAACCTTGAAAGTTTCTATGATATCCTTAAAGCACTATAATTTATTTCAAAAAGTCAAATAGATAAGTTAGTATTTTTAGTGAATTAATCAAACAAGCATGCAAGAAAACAAACTAACAATTTTTGCTGTTTTCACAAAATTCTTAATACGAATAGAAACTTATCATTTCCTAAGGAAGATAAATGTTCAACATAAAATGGCAATAAATTTGCAACTAGAAGCAATCAAATAAATGCCATCTTCGGTTCGAACCGGTAAATTTCAATATTTCAAAATATTTTAGGTACTTTTGCCATTTGATACTCAGAAATGTTTTGTTTATTTGTCACATTCTTTTTAAAGAACTATTTATTTTCCAATACTACCATGTTAGCTGAAACTTTTATTAAATTTTATGTATTTAAATTCTCGGTTGTATTTCAATAGAAAATACGTTTAATTAGTTCAGCAGAGAAAAACAATGATTTTTTTTAACAACGACAGTTGGCCGTGTTAATATTCCAAGTGATAGAATAAATTATTATACTGACTACTGTACAGTGCTATTTTATTATTGTCTTCACTCATTTAAAAGATATTTTTTAAAAGCTGCAATAGATTTGTTATTTTAAAATATTACACTGTTGCAAGCTTTAGTCAATTCTTGGTGCATTTAGTTTTTACTTCTCTTTAATTACTATCAGAAAATTTAAAATATTTCAAAAAAGTAATTTTAAAGCCAATTTTTAGACTGTCTGCAAGCAGTGCCAATTTCCGATCATGCACGAATTCATGTTAAAGGTATTCTTTTCGACATCACTATAGAAATAGCTCGAAGACAATCCATTCAATAGTACTTTTCTAATTAATGCAACCCAATTTCTAGGATAAAGAATTATTTTTCAAGAAATACATAACATTTACTTTCTAGCCAGACTTTCAACGATTGAAATGTCAGCCGGTATAAGTTTTCTTGGTCTCACATCCTTGTCTCACTTTATACCAATGTTAATCCTGGTTTTTTAAAGCTGCCATATCGGTTTATATGGATGAAATAAGAAATAGCTATGGTATTTATTCAGAGTAAAAAAAAATAGAAAGTTTGTTGTTAAAAGTTACTAAAATACAGTAAGAGAAGATTATCACGGTGATCAGTTATAGTTTTCTACTAACAGAATCTTCAGGAAACTTCATCACTAGTTCGCTTACATTTCACAAACACTGAAAAAGAATTTTCGACCTTAACAATATTGTAGCAAAGATGGCCAAAATTAGCCCTTGTATTTAAATCTTTCAAATAGTTCATCCTTATAGATATGTGATTGGGTATATCATGAAAACTGTGTTAGATGTTCAATTTGTTCCGCACTTCTCTACGATAAATGTTTCGAAAGGAGTGGACATCTGTATTGTCGCCTGCACTATTATGAGTATCTTTCAATTATGATAGAATCTCAGAAAAAAAATCTGAAAAGTCAACTTTCCTCAGAAGTGACTTTTCAAGTGCAAATACACTGGTAGTTCAATTCTGAACTCCGCTTCAAATACCAAAAGAATGTTTATTACCAAAGATTTCCATAAATAATTTAGGCTTACTTCAAGCAATCCAAATTTCTCTCATACCTTCAATTTTCCAAGTATTGTTTTTAATAAATTGCTGGATTTTAAATTATGTTCTCCAGGGAACACAGTCCGAATCGATGTGCAGGATGTCAACAAGGTATTGCACCAACAGAAATGATCTATAAAATTAAAGTATCGCTTTGTTCTTGTCACTAGAAATTTAATACCAAAAATCTCTTTTTTCGAAAGGTGTAAATGAAAATTGCCACATATTTCCGTTTAATTTCAAAAGTTTTGGCATTGCTGTGACTTCAACATCTACTTTTAGAGTAATATGCTCTATCACATCACCTGTCATCGATGCATTCAATGTGGTCGAAAAATATCACAAGGAGAACAGATTTGTATAAATGAAATATCTAAAAGTATTGCATGTATCACTCATACCGCTTGTAGCGATGATTGTAAGTTCTCTTGTGATATTCTAACATTGTTCTGAAATCGATTTTGTCTTTAAACTATCAAAACAATAAATTAAGTGATAGGATGGGATATATTCTGACACTTTGTTCTTTTACTGTTAAAAAAACTTGACAGAGTTTTTCGTTAGCAAAAAAACGATGGGGATAATCTTTGGAACGATTCGAATTTGATTTAAATTAATTTTCTACATTTTAGTATTTAATATTTCAACGCTGACTGCATCAGTGTGCACAAGGAGAACAGATTTGTGTAAATTAAAAATAGCCGATAATGGTTTGTTTCCCGATGCTATTTCAAGGTATTCTCTTATTTTCAAATATAATTTACTGTTCGGAGTGGACATTGTGAAAAAAATTTCTTTTAGGCCATCAATATGCCCATGCCATTCGGACAGACACTACGTCCTGGTAAAAAAAAAAACCAAAATTTACGATATAAAACCGGCAATTGTATTGGAGATTTTAAAAATCCAAAATCTGTGCTAACTGATTACCTGAAAACTCTTTTCGATGAACTGGACAAAAACAAGTTGAAGATCCGAAAAATTAAAAGTGTGGTGTGATGCAAAACTAATTTAAAAATAGTAGTAGCACTGACATCAAAATGCAATAAACTTCTTGAACATACTGTTAAGGAAACTGGATCCATCAAGCCTTTTTACGCGTTCTCATCAAACATATAAATACGATCAAAGTGATGAATCAAATTTTTTAAAGCGCAGAGGACCGCGTACCACCATTAAGCAGTACCAGGTAACGTTCACTTGCAAAATCTGTCCCCGTCACCGTTCCTGTGCAATTATTACTTGTAGTAAAATAATCGAATAGTTCTTTGTTTCAGTTAGATGTACTAAATAGAATGTTCACTTCAACTCCAAAGCCATCGAAGCACATGAGAGCTAAGCTAGCACTAGAAACTGGCCTCAGTATGCGTGTTATCCAGGTAGATGATACAGCTCCAAAATAAGGTTCTGGAAAGTTCACATATTGTTTTTCTTCTACAAAAAAATAAACTAATTAGTGTATTTTAATTCAATCTAACTTCAGGTTTGGTTTCAAAATCGGCGAAGCAAAGAAAGACGATTAAAGCATTTGTGCAATTATCTGAGACGATTTGAGCAGCTTGGCCTAATACCACCACCGATTGGTTTTGATCGTAATAATTACTTATGGCTTGTTTTAATTATCATGCATTCAAGTTTGTGAGTGCTAGAGCGGATCAGAGTACATATGGCTTTAACAGTAAACGGAATATTCTGTCATAGCTAAATACAAATCAATTGATATGAATGCATTTTAAACCAAAGTACGTTTTAATTTATCATTTCAGAATCGGGAAGAGCAACTTCTACTGATTCTGTCACCTTGGAGCAACTACTATCATTTTCGTTTGAAGCAGACGACGAAAAAGTTGTTAATTAACAAGAGAACTGCCGATGAATGATCGTCAAAAATCTGTTATCTAAATGGGTTTTCATAAAAAAAAAATATGGAAATTCGTTTAATCATTGATTGTAATCTGTCCTAGAAAATTGTTTAGGATATTGATACCGTAAACTTTTTTATGGCATAAAATATAATTTCAATCAAACAGCTAAACTCCCCGATCACAACCTATCGTTTCAGATTAAAACAATCGTGAGAATTATTAATTTAATTTAATCAGCTTAAACTAAATGAAAGTTGGCAAAAATGCTTAATCAACTGGTAATCAGAAATTTCCTCATTGGTATTAATTAGCCATAAAAATTACGAACAGAATACTCTTCCCATTCTTGCTTTCGTTGATCTCTTCATACTTAGAACAGTTAATTTATGTAAACTAAAAAATTTGCATGAATTCATCAGTGTATAAATATGAAAAATGGGGATGAATGGATAGTTTTTACCTAATTATAAGTTTATAGAAGCTCCCAACGACACTATTTCATTTTCCAAGTAATCATCAATTTTAGTGGTGACGGTATTCTGCCTTTGTCTTACAAGGATTAAGTTAAAATTTTTGAAAAATGCATAAACTAGAATTAAGCTGGAAAAAGTACTGATTAAAATATAATTGCATTGAACATGAAATTTGTGAAGTTTTTGCATGACTGGTAATATCAGGTTTAAAAAGAACGACTAAAATTAAATACTAAAACTTAAAATATTAGAATGAATTAAAGGGTAGAAATATGAAACGGGCTGGTTCTCGTCGACGCAGGAAACAGCCAATTACAGAAGAAGAGGTTACTGTTGAAAGCGATGCTGGTGCTTTATCCATATCTGCCATAAAAAGTATAAAGGTGCATTAAATATAACCTTATCTAATCTAAGCCTGAAAAAAAATTGTTTTGTGTAGCAATTAATAGTTAGATTTTTTATACCATTAAATTTGTTATTGACATTTCCACAAACGAAATAGTAACTGATAACAGATTGAAAGTACAGAAGTTAACAATTATTCTAACAGAATCTACCACTGAATTTATAGAAAGGCACTGTGCGTCGTCGAAGAAGTGGCAGGCCAATGACCCTCGAAATGGAAAAATTGATTTCTGATTATGTAAATTATGTCAGATCAATGGGTTTGCAATATCCTTTTATGTAGGAAACGCCAGAAATGCAAAGATTAAAAATTTAGTCGCTTAATTAATGATCAGTTAATAAACTAGTAGAAATTCTGATTTACAATAAATATTATATTAAAAAGGAAATTGTAAATATTTGATTTATTAATGAATTGAAGTAATTGACATTGTCATTGAGAAAGTAAGGAATGTTTCAAATCCGTTGGGAAGCTATAGGAGTACTGCTGGCTCAAAGATTTCCAGGAGTTGCTGGTCTGCGTCGAGAATTCGAGGAACTAAAAATGTATGTGCCGCCTAACAGTGCACATGAGGCATTTACAGCAAATGCGTCTAGAAACCGATATCGTGATGTACCTTGTTTAGATGTTACACGGTATATTGCAGTTTTGAAGTACTGTAGATGAATTAACATAATTAATGATATAAATTTGGAAAAATTATTTATGAATTTAAAAAGGAATCGAATTATATGGCTTAAGTCTTTCTTCCAGCATATATGATCCATCTCACTTGGAGTGATGATGCTATCCCGCTCTGTTATCATTTTATATTCTTTTTATCATACGCTCACTTCATGTAAAAAAAATATCAACAGCCAAATAAAATTACTTTCTTTACTTCCAGAGTCGTTTTGACCTTAAATGTTCCACCTGAAACGGATTACATACATGCGAACTGGCTGAAAATGGATAGCTGTTCTCACCAATTCATTGCTACGCAGGTAATACTAATTACCTCAACGCAGTTTGTCATGTAAATAAATAAATCTTCTTATTTTTCCACTAGCTCTCATTTCAGTCAGTTCAATGAGGAGTTTAAAATTCAAAAACTTTTAAAAATTTTATTTCACTACTAGTCTCAGAAATTCTAATTTATTCGTCAATTTATAAAGCCATTTGGAAATAAGTTAATTTAATAACTGCATAAATTACACAAATACCAATATTCTCCTAACCTCATTGTAAGGTTAGTTTGAAAAAAATAATAGGAAATCAATTTGGCTTTCTTTGAAAACATTTACAAAACACTTTGCTTCTACCCTCACTGATAAACGATTTTGCTTTATTGCTGCCGAAATAACAGCTTGCAATATATTAGTTATAATCAGGATCAAGTGTCTTTATACAAATGACATTAAAAATTATTAGTCACAATTTAACTGACAATTCTATTATTTTCTCGAATCAGGTAGAAAATTCAAGATATTAGACAGTGCAAATTATGACACATCAATGTGACTGAATGGTTAGTTAACTAGTAGTTATAAGTTAATTTTTTACATGTACATTATCGATTTCTTGCTATAGGGTCCAATGGAATCGACTGTAAGCGATTTTTGGCGTATGGTACATCAAGAACAAATTACAACGATCATAATGTTATGCAAGACAGTTGAAGATGGCAGACCGAAATGTTTTCAGTATTGGCCTGCTGAAAATGGTGAAAGTAGAACTTATGGATGCATGTTTGTCATGAATAAAAGGGTTGGTAATCCATTTCTTGCAAATACTGATATTATCAAAGGCATAATTGAAAAATGATACTGCGTTAACGATACATTTCGGGAAGCATGTAGTATCAAACGAGTGCTTTGATACTGTCTGCTTGCAAAAATTTCATCTTTTAAGTGGTGTATAGCGCAAGGATGAAAAATATAGACGCAAAACAATTATGCATTTGTTTCTGATTTGCATCATTTTTAATTTATTCTGGATAATAATTGGCTTTTGCTATGAAATTAACTAAAGTCTGACCATAAGTAAGTTTTTTACAGTAAGTATACAAATTTATAGCTTAAAAAATTATTTGCAGTCTGAACATGAGGACAAATTTGAGACGTATCTTCTAGAAGTGCTACCGGAAGGTTGTTCAAATTCAACCATCGTAAAGCTTATACATATGACAGACTGGCCGGATCGTGGTGTACCACAAAGTGGAATGACCGTACTGAGGCTAATTCGAATGATTCCTGCTGTATTCATTGAAAGCTGTTTTTACTTTTCATTCTTTATTTCTGAATTTCCAGAATTTATAATTTTTTCGGTCCTTTAAATGTCTAGACATAATACCTTAAGGATTTAAAATCAATTTATAATTCGTCTTTCATTTCCAGTTTATCAGGTCTTCCAAATGACTTTTTTTCAACCTTAATGATTTTAAGCAGTTATTTTAGAGTTCTACAAGCATAATTCATTGCTCAGCTGGCATTGGCCGTACGGGTACTGTGGTAGCAATTGATACATTGTTATCACGTCTCTGGAAACATCAATCATTAAGTGTAAGATTAAAGTGGTCAAAGAAGCGGCGCGTCTGTTAAATATTTAATCCCCGTTTTCCCATTCATTAAAATTACTGGGTCGCAATTTTGATGTTAAAGCAAAATGAAGACTGGGTTAAGTAGATACAATGATCATAATTTGTCAGAAGGTTGAAAAGCTCTACAATGCTTGTGATAATTACAAACGAGTATAGGCAAATATTAATATTCACAAATTTAGGTACCACAAGTTGTTAGAGAGATGAGAAATCAGCGTGCGTCAAGCGTGCAAAATGAAGCACAATACGTGTTCATCTATACTACTATACTTGATTACATTAAAGTAAGATCTATTTTCAAAAGTAAAGTTCAAACAGCACAGAGTGAGATAAAGTAAAAATTTCCACTTACCACATTTAAATCGACTTCATATCTCGATAATTAGTCGTTAAGTTTATGATACAAAAATATGTGTACTTCCGAGGTACTTAATTTTCAATGCGCTGTACTCAATGCATATGGACCAGTATACTGAACAATCTACTTGACAAGTTTTTTTTTGGTTGTCCCTAAAAATCAATCAAAAAAAACAGTTTGCTCTAAAAACTTTGCTCTAAAATATTACATAATGTTGCATTTCATTTCAGGCAAAACTGCCATTGAAATATCGTGAATTTGCTATCGCATTTCATGCAGAAGTAAAGAAGGCAAATATGATTTGAAACATTTCAGTTTTAATTTCTCTTTTTTGTGCAGATACAAAAGCAAAATGACTGGAATGTTTCAATCAATGGGTATCATCGCACCATCTTTTATACCTTTAGAATGTATCCTTTATTGGTATTATTTATGCGCAACAGGGATATCAACATTATCGTATCAATCTTTTCAATCACTAAATTAAATTTATTTTTATTCCTCATTATTACACTTTGTTTACATAAAAAGTCACGGCAGTTATTGTATAAACATTTGAAATAAAGCGAATACTAACTTTTGGTATTTCAACTTTTATCAATTATCGTTTCATCCGCTAATTAGAGAATATCCTACAAATCCTTAATGATCTTTCTATACACTGTACTTTGTCTATTTATCTCATTTTTACCACATGATCAGCGTAAATATTCTTGCAGTTATTTTAGTAAATTTAAAACAATAAAAAAATACAATAATTCATATTTAAAATTATTTACAAATAAGCATACAGGTTTAATTGATTAACCAATTATCGTAAACACTTATACCTTTTACTTATTGTCACATTTATTCGACACATCGTTTGAAGGAGACAAGAAATAACGGTTTCATAGATGAAAATGTTTTATTTAAGAACGCGTTAACAATTCGTCTCTTTGCTGGAGTATATCCTACATATCCATACTATATCGATGTTTAGGGATATCCATGCTGTATCGTGTTTTCAACTACCTGCCTCATTTTACCACAACCACCACCAACATAATCATTCTTTTAGTGATTTCTATATTATTCATTTAAGTGGAATTCATTGAGAAATTCCTTTCAAGATTTCATTTCGGTATTAGGGATGAAATGGTCCCGAACAGTACAATGACACGTCGAACAAGTAAACGGATCCGAAAGACGAGAAGAGCATATAGTCCATCCGTTGACGATGATACTTCACCTGGTATGATTCTTCACTAATCACTTTAAGATTATCACCAATTAGAAAACTGAAATAAAGCGAGAAGTGATGCCAGTAGCGTTATTGCTACCCACACTTTTCATATTTCTTTCCTTAATTTATTGGCTAATTTGATTCAGATACTCCATCCACATCGAAGAGAATTCGGGACGAACCTTACGTTACATCTTTGAGCGTCTCAAAGTCATTATCCGACTCAAATATTAGGGAGGTAAATGTTGCAAAACACCTCTCGAAAAAACTTTTATCATGATTTTGGAAAAAAACAATAATATCAATATGCACTTACTCACATGTCAGCTGATTTGTTGATCCTGAAACTACCCTATTGCTGAGTATATTTTTACTTAGTTATAAAGAACATGCTCCATAAACTTGATGCAACTGCTTTTTCTCTGCGTTAATTTTCCGTAATCGTTTGTAGGTATCATTTTTAGAGCATATGATGAATAGGCAATCGTTTTTGAAAATATTTAACAGTATTAACTTCTGGAAACTTTTCATCTCTCATCTCAGGTAACACAATCTCCAGATTATTTTGCATCTGGCGACTGAATATCAAATTTTCAACATTACGGTATTCCCCAAAATCAGTTGCTTTAGTCATCATTAAATAATTGTTACAGGTTGTAAATGATAAAGAACATAGTAATATAGCATGGAATCACAACTCTTTTTGGAATTTTGCTGCTACATTAAGGTTTGCTTTGCTAATATGATATCCTGTTTTATATGCCTGATAGTCATTTGGAAAATAATTTTAATCTTACAGATTAATCGATCCATATATATTTAAAATGATGAGCCCTTTCCATACGGCAATATTCATTTCGTTAACTTTAAGATACATGGATTCACTTGAGATTTGCAATGGTTTCTGTTCCGAAGTCTCGCAAGCCAAAATTTCGATATAACCATTTTCCTCTTTAAGTTATCCGATCGTACGTGAGAAGATTGCTAGAGATAAAGTGACAGCGCTATTACTGAAAGAAATATCCAGAGCAATTCGTCAACTAATTTCTGGGGCGAAACATGTTATGCAACAAGCAGGAAGACAAAAGCTTTTATGCGATGACTTAAATATATCCATCAGAGCGGAAAGTGGAAAAGTAGGTTTGCACGGATGTATGCAGTTATTTTTGGTACTGATGGAAAAGTAAAAACAAACTGAGTGGATAGGATTCTGTAATGTTTGTCTCTTATTTTCACTAGCACTTACCTACTTACTTTCTGCATGAAAAATTTTAGTTTCTATTTGGTTTCCTAGAAGATAATAAATGGCAAAAAATTGGTGATATATTTGTGCCTAATGACGAAATTCTTGATCTGAGGCTCTGCTCTTCAAGTGTTCAGCTCGAAACACTTAGTAGCAGGTAATTTCCGCGGTTGTAATTGCCTATATTTTTTAATTAAATCCTTCATTAAAAAAAAAAGACTTGGTTTTTGGTCGTGAAGATATAAAACATCAATTTTTAGCTCGGCATAATCGGAGGATTTAAAAAAAACGCAAGCCCAGTATCATACTGGGCGCAGAATATGCCATAAAAGCCGTTGATTCATCATGTATGACCTGTTTTTTATAAAGTTTAAATATCGCGCATCTGTCTGTTAGGTTTGGGTTTACTTCCGCCATTATTTTGTAGCAATAAAATTCATTTTTTCTCAAATGCGAACTCTACATAAGATCGACTTATACGAATGAAATGCTCCCAAATCTTGTGGGAACAACAACTTTATTTCACGAACTAAAAAAAAAAACAAAGTGAGCCATTCAAACTTTCTGTGCGAGTTCCTTGGCGCGTGCTTTTTCAATTCGTGCTTTCTTAGCCTGCGAACGAGCTGACATAATACCACCTCCCCAGTGTTTCCGGATCTCATCAGCGCGTTCATTATAATTCGTTATTACTGTATCTTTTAGTTTCGTTAAAGCTACCTTGTCCTCACTGCAAACATCACTATTACACACTGATAACACCTTTCAATAAAAGGCTGTACAAAATTACTAACGAGGAATATTCAAGAAATTAGAGAAATTACTAACGAGAGTTTAATAGGAAACCGCTAAATTTCAAAACATGGGAATGTATGCACTAAACTTGCGAGGAATGTAGTCTCAACGTGCTGAAAGACAGACCCTAGAGCTTGCCATTATGGGCAGCACAGAAAGAGGACCATTTGATCAAACTGAGGTATTTTTATATTTCTTAACTATATTTCTGTATTTTACGTGTCTTAGCAATCTGAGAAAACACTTACGGGTTTGTATCAACGATGGCAATGCAAGAAGTGGTCTTTCGATGAACAACTTGACCGAGACGGGCCTTCCCCTTGACAATGCAGTATGGCACCTGTAAGGTTAAAAAATTTTTGTGGTAGAAAGCACCGAAAATAGTTCGTTCGGTAACGTCAATCACAGTTGGAATTGGATGGTCTAACTTTCCAAACTTGTAAATGACCCCAAATATATGTTACTACAAAGAGAATGAAGGAAATGAATCAGCTAAGCAAAAAAGTTCAGCAGAAGAAAACTGGAACTCACTTTGAACTTACGGCAAAGTGCGGGAAGAAAAAGAACAATTTCAATAGGTTCAACATCATGAGCAATAACAACCAACTGCGCCTTCTTTTGTTCTACTAGCTTCGTGACTTGATTTACACCTGAACGAACCACAGGTGGACGTCTTGTTACTTCTTCACTTTTGCCTGCTGCTCGAGCTTCCGCACGCGCCCTTAACCGTTCCATTTTCTGGTGTTTTGTTTCTGGGCGATATTTATCTAGCAAACGGAACAACTGCGTAGCTACAAAACACAAAATATATGAAAAATACGAAGAATTTGGCAGAAATTTATTTTGGAAAGCACTGTCTTTAAACTTCAAAATCTTTCATAAAATTTAAATTTCACAAATCAATCGACGCTAATGAAATATTCAGTTTCGTTCTAATTCGAAAAGTGTCAAATAAAACATTTTCATTCCCACTACATGAAATTTTGATAATGGCAAAAAGGAACGGATTTTCTGAAGTGAAACCTAATGGTGAAATACCAGGAAACAAATAATTGACTTTTGACTCGCAGAAATGCTAAATATGAAAGATACCATGCAGCATCAGAAATCTACCTGTCTGTTTGTCAAGCGTTGTACGAAACTGATTGATCGGTGGTGGAATTTTTAGACGTTTCATCAAAACAGCCTTCTGACGTTGCAAACGGATATACTTGGGCCATTTCACAAATCTAGTCAGATCTCGTTTTGGTTGGATGTCTTGACCTGAAATTGAATCAAGTCATTTTTTCTTTCCTTTATGCAAAATCTCTAATCATCAAAAGACCAAACATCTATTGATCATACCTATTGAAAAATTTCGTGCTCGTTTCTCGAACAGAGGATTTTGCTCCTTTTTTGCTGCCTCCGATTTCCTAACCAACGATGGAGGAGGAGCAACTCTCTTCTTGATAATTTTCTTTGAAGGCTGTAATAAGCTTAAAGATGATCTAACGTTTCCAAGGATTTGTAAAATTGTGCTAAAAACTGCTAAAAACACTTATTTTTTCTGCTAAAAACTTTTTTTACTAAAAACAAGTTTTCAGCTAAAACACTTGTTAGGAAAGTCTACCACTGTTCCAGTTCGCAAGCAAACTGTAATTGCTGAAGAAAAAAAAACGGAACAGTTGGCAGTACTGATAAACAACAGTGATTTGAGAGTTCAAAGGGCAGTAACTGATAAACAGTGATTTGAGAGTTTAAAGGACAGTAACTGATAAACAGTGATTTGAGAGCTCAAAGGATAGTAGCTGATAAACAATGATTTGAGAGTTCAAAGGGCAGTAACTGATAAACAGTGATTTGAGAGTTCAAAAGACAGTATTTACCAAATCTCATTGTGGGATTATAAAATGTGTAAAATTGATGTAAAGGTATCATCTGAGAGTATAACTAACAAATTTACAAATAATAAAAAAAAAGTATATCCAAACAACTTACCATTCTCACTGATAACTGCAGCCTAAATGGAAACTGCTCGTACAAACTAATGTATTTGAAACAACCCTATAAAACACGGCCGCAGCTAACTGGTCGTAGTGAAAATTAAGAGGAGCATTTGAAATGTTTGGTTTAGATGGTGTGAAAGCGGAAATGAAAATGTGTGAATATCTGTTTGTGGAAGCGAATAAACTTCTAGGAGTTATTTGAAGATATATGCTAATAAATGATTCGAAAAAGTGACAGGAAACACGGGACACGTCAAAATAGATCGCTTTAATGCTTGAGATAATTTGCAAATTCGATTTCTGCCCACTAATAAAGAGGCAGTAAAAACAGCTGTAGAAATTTAGAACATAGGAGAAGAATTTAGAATGTAGTCGCGTCAAGAAATAAGAATCAAATATTCGAGAATGATGATATTCCGACGGTAAGTGAGGTTTATTTTTTCTTAAACTTGATAAATGACAATTTTTTTTCTCCTGGAATCTTTTGAAGTGCTCCTCATTAATTTAGCTTAGAATTGAGTTTTTTTTCCAAAATTCTTGCTATACTTACATATCCCAAAGCTTAGCAAACTTTTTTCTATGTGAAACATTTGTGATCCTTATCAACTCAAAATGAGCAATTGATAAATCGCATGCTTCGAATTATATCTTTAAATGATTATGAATATTTGTAACATCTCTTAATTCCTTATACATGTTCCTTTATTGTTATGGTCGTCATATTTCGGTTATTTCATTGATATTGCATTGATACTGTGGTTGATAAATATTAGAATAATTATAAATTGATTGGGCACAACTCTTCATAAAACTAATTCATCTACTCTTATCTGTTTCCCCTCATTGTTAAGTAGATTTAATTAGAATTTCATTGTTTTGTCTTTTATTTTCTCTGTCCCTTTACTTCTGTATCTACTTGTCGTTCAAATCACTTATACAATCACTCCGCAGGATCTCCATTTTTTTCATGAATCGTTTTGCTAGTCAGATGTTTCAAAATTCATTTATTTATTAAGTTTCAGAGTCGAAATTGGTCTTCGAAGATCTCAGCTTCGTTGATTCAAAACGGAAATAAGCTGAATTTTCGCTTACAGATAATGGCCGAAGACGTTGAAAATTTGCTAAACAAAAAATCAGACAGTAATGAGCCTACAGTGCGTTCTTCTAAAAATAAAACAACAAAGCCAAACTTCGCCGGTGATAATAAGGTTAAAGAATTTACTTCTATCTTTATTGCTGTATTGGAGGGGTAGAGAAATTTTACAGGTGCTTAATCCTGAAGAGAATTGACAGTTTATATATCGTAGTAGAAGAGGAGGGACTAAGCTTAACAGAAAGGTCATAAGGTCACAATGATAAAGGAGTTGGATTAATTATGGTTCACTGTAGAGAACTTACAAAGGCGGCATCTTTGAAATTGAAGCAAAAGTTATTGTGGTCTGACCAAATAAACGATCCTTATCAGTTAAAAACAAAACAACTTCACTCATATAATCTCAGAATATCAGCTCTTTATTGTTTACCTGTTGATACTGCTTTCTAAGTTTAAAGATCTCAGTAAAATATTGGCTATTTAATTTTCTAACATTTATACATATTTCTTTTACTAGATGTTGATTTCTCTTCTTTTAAATTGACTTCGTCTTATACTTAACAACATCTTCCTAGGACTCTATTTGCGTTGGGAGGGAGAGAAGAAACTTTTTTTCACTTCCACAGCAAAAGACGGAATGGTAGAGGCAGCTGTTTCTACAGTAGAATAAAATAAAAGTAAGCTATGAAATCAATTAAATGCTTTCAGGATGATAGCAAAGATGAGATGATCAACATTGAACCAAAGTATGCAAGTAAACTTATAGGTTTAGTATCAGAAACGGATCCAGTGGAACATCGAATAAGTTATCGGTGAGTTTTCTTGTGTGACTGGTGTATGGATCGTTTCATATATGCGGTAAAAAATAATGCTAGCATATTCTAGCTTAGGAAGTCACTGTATCATTACCAAATTTAATGTTTCAAACTCAAGCTAAGTGGCTCTTTCACTTGCAAATTCTTATAAGAGTTTGCAGAGTTTATCCACAGCGTTGGATCGTTTTAGCAGTTATTGCATTATTGAACAATTCAAATACAATGTCATGGATTGCATTTGCTTCTATTTCCAATTACGTCGACGCTTTCTATGGAATGGTGATTTAGATTCCCCACTTTATCATTAGCTGTATTGCATTAATTTGCTTTGAAGAAGCATTTGCTAAATTCTTTTTGCTGAAGCATGGAGCTAAGGAGTAGGTACTTCACTTTTAAAAACAGACTGTCATGATTCATTCTCTGCATTCTAACGAGTCATTTTTGGAAAATTTTTTTTGTGCATTATATTATATTAGAATGTTTTCAGTACCCCAGTGCTGTTATATTCCATTTTACTAACTTTGAGAACGCGAAGAAAAGTTTGTTCTATCCGAAGATACGTTTCTTAATTCTCCATGTCGTAGAGGTCAGTTATTCTTTTACAGAACAAAGCAGCAAACTGGTTTTCACTGGTTTTTATAATTTGTACAATACCAGTAGGCTTATTCGGCATATGGATGAGTAGTTTGTTCGGACTTCGATTTACTATTCTCACCGCAACTTGGACAAACGGTATTGGCGCTACCATCCGTCTTATTAGGTGAGATACTTTTCTTTCTTTTTCTTTAATATGGATGTCTTATTATTGGGAAATGCCGTACATTTAATGGTCTGGCAATAGTTGTGGTGGATGTTATTTCCGAACAAGTATTTCCGAAATCAACTACGCTGAATTTGGATAAGGCTAAAATTTATAATTATCTCTCATCCATATCTTTAAATTAAAATAACGGAAAATCTTTCTTTACTGTTCTAAAAGTTTTGAAATTTAAACAATACCATTAATCCTACACAGTTGCTCGGATTAGCCCTACAGACCAACGTTTTCTATAGCCAGTTACATTTTCTGCATTTTCTTTTTCTTTTAGTTCGTTTTTACCGCTGCAAATCCGCTTTCCGGTTGGGATTTTCGGACAGGCAGTGGCTGCTTGTGCATATCCGTTTATTATGTTCCTTCCACCAAAAGTTAGTGTTTCAAAACTAACTTATTATTACATTTTCATGCTTATCAGGTTTTCTCTAATACTGCAACAATTATTTAGTGATTTGAAGCTGTCAAGTGTTGGAGTTAAATTCAGGTTGCGGGGTCATGGTTTGCTGAAAATGAAAGGGCGTTAGCGACAACTATTGGAATTATGGCAAATCCTTTGGGAGTGCTGATGGCAAATGTTCTCTCTCCACAAATAGTTGAGGTTCCAATGGATGTAAGTTTTTAGTTAAGTCAAGGCTCGAGTTTCCTTTCCTAATGATGTTTCAAATCCATCGAAGTATTGTCGCTGTCAGGACAGAAACCAAGATTTCCTGCAGTCTAAGAACTAGCATCTGTTAGAACTATGCAACTCTTAAATCAGAAGACGGGCCTTTATCTTCATCGAAGTTAACAATGTTGAAGCGCTAATGTAGTCTTTTATTATTCATGTCACTAATGTGTTTTCAGGTATTAAAAATAAATGTCATCACTTTTGGAGCTTCTATATTGGCATGTTTGATAGGAACTTTCTTTGTAACTCGTTCTGAACCGCAAACACCACCGTCCCAAAGTGCCGCTCAACTTCATCTACCGTTCTTACATGGTTTGTTTGCTGCTTTAACTTCAACTCACTCCATCCGAATATCGATATAAAGGACTTGAAAACTATTAACATTATAAGTTCTGCAAACTTCTTATTGCAAGACTAGCTACTGCTTCGTAGATGTATTTTTTATTACAAATTATTGCCAAATCATTAATCTTTTGCATCATTGCCTTCGGCAATTATATTATCAAGTTAAAATCGTTGCGGACAACGCTATAATGCTCCAACTTTTGATAAGTATTTGTTTTAAACGGAAACAAGTATTCTTTGGAGAAAATATTCCCAACTCCTATCATCTAAACTTGTTAAATTCACTAAAATTCCAAACGTACAAGTAAGCTAATAAGACTTCTGATCAGATTAAGGAAAACATTTAATCGGTCCCAGTTTTTTTTCAGGAATTAAACACTGTCTTACCAATAAGGCGTACATATTGCTTTTGATAGTAATGGGTGGTGGCATTGGCATGTTTAATTGTCTCTATACCGTCATACAGCAGCTGTTTTGTGCATCAGGATATTCGAATTCGTTCTCCGGATTTTGCGCTGCGCTGATGATCATTGGTGGAGTTTTCGGAGCTACTGCTTCAGGTATCTTTTGTTATTGTCTTTTTATCCCTAATTTTTTCTGTCAAAATACAGCTGTTCTTGTTGAGTAAATTTTTTCTTACACGATTCAAATGGTCTCGTCATTCCCTATTTCATCATGCTGTTTTTCTTTTTTTTTCCCATAAAATTAATTGCGTTGCTCATTGTTTTATTTTTTAGTTTGCCTTTTCTTTTATGTTTGTTCTAGTTTATATAAAAGCTGCAGCTATCTTCAGGCATATTTGTCGACCGAACCAAACTTTACGAAGAAACTATAAAAGTATGCATGTCTCTGGCCGTCATTTTTGGGGTCATATTTTTACAGGTAGTGCTTCGGTATTCAAAAAATTTTTCAACACTTAAAATGTCTTGTAAAATCTACCGTGATGCCTCATGAACCATAAGCAAAGATTAGAACTATAATTTGTGGTGAATTGATAAGTAATACAATATTAGTTATTTTGTTCTGAGCTGACAACAGTCGAACTGGCAAGCAGCGACAGTTCTAGATAGGGCGTCACAATTTTAAATACTTTCGAAACCACGATTTTTATACAGATTCTTATCATTCGGAGGCTTGCTGCTGAGTAATATGGTTTTGGATAGTCTAAAATTCGAAGTCATGCTTATAACATGCTTACTAATTGCTGCAGAATTTCTCATATTTTAGTTATCTCTACGTTATAATGTTACTGTTTATCTTGCGATCGTGGCTTTCCTGTTCGGTATTTTCGGACTTGCATCATATCCTGTTGGTTTGGAATTAGCCTCCGAATGTACTTTCCCAGTGTCTGAAGCAACCTCATCAGGGCTTATAGTGCTTAGTGGTCAGGTATGCTTTCTTTGGATAAGTTACTTTAAAAATTCTAGGAGACGCCGCGGTCCTGAGTTTTACAGTTCTTAGAAGACTGCACCTGATTTTAAGGCAAACAAGTCAAGTTTAGTTAAACAAAATTGAAGAATAGTGAATCATATCTCTTCAGATACACTCAATAATTTACGTAGCCATAATGAATTTACTTGGTCGACCGTTGCAACAAGCAGATAAACGCATTCAAGTTTGTACAGTTAAAGATGAGACCAATTCTACCGTTATACCACAAGATAGTTCCATCTCTGTCATCGTGAGTTTATTTTATTAATTTGCTATCGTTTTTTTTTTTTTCTTTTTTGAATCAAACCAAGACATAATTTGCGCATTACACGCTTCACGGTTTGCCTTGCATTTTGCCTCAGATTAACCATTTCTGATTGTTGTTAGAGTTCCTTTAGTTCCATAGTTTTATAATTTATATATCCAGTTCATATCTGCATTTTTATTCATCGTTATTTTAACTTATATTTTAGGTATTATCAGCAATAGCTGCCCTACTAGCTGTCGTGCTATTGATGTTTTTCAAACCAGTTTATAAGCGTATGGGAGCGGAGAAAAATAGTTCATTAATTACGAATGAAAAAGAAACAAGTGAAGGTCGGCAGCTAAACGATTTGAATCGAATTAAAGACGAATCTTTGATACCGCTAGCAGTACAACAAAGTACTACTTAAAAGTAATGCTGAATTATGGATTTCTCTGTGACTTGGGAACTGATTCCGGTTATTATGTTGATAGTTTATTGTGATTTTTTATTGTAATAACTAATTTTAATCGCAATCCTTCATGTGGAAATTTGTTTTTGCGAAGAATTCAATAGAGTTTATTTCTAATTTGATATATTCTTTTACTGTTATATTTATATAAAATCACACGGTGTACGACAATAAGGTAAGTAAACCAATCATTTTACATTCAGCAAAATGTATTAAAAAAACCGGTGCCGGCTGAAGAATATTTCTCTTATGGTATTAATTGACTTTAGTGGTATTAAACTAGTGGTATTAATTGACTTTACTTTTATACATTTGTTCTTGAGTGCATATTCTCAAAGCATGTTTCATATTAATTTGTATAATAAATGGAAAATGAGATAGAAAGTAATGCTAAATGTCTTTCTTTTTTTAGTAGGGGAGGGAATTTGTTGATTTAATAAGATAGTAATGAAAAATGGATGCATCTAATTCCTATAAATATACAAATTAATAGGGATCTATAAATGAATGCTGCGAAATCTGACAGCTATAAGTGATGTGTTACACTTTATATGCTTCACCTCCTGATTTTTTTTTTTTTGAGATGAACTGATATCTGACAAGCTGCTTTTACCTTTTACTTTTATAGTATTTCTTATGGTCATTTGTTTATTAATTGTGTTAGTTTATTGTGATATTGTGACCAGTTTGTGTGGATTGAAGTTATTTAACCAAATGCTGTTATCATTATTCATTATAGACTCCTTTTGGCGAGCTTGTTTATTCAATGCTTGCAGTATCGATATTTGCTGTTCTACCTGATGGTAATTCAGGTGGAATAAATCCTTCTCTGACTTATTTTTAATTTCTACGCTATTCGTCAATTTATATACGGTATCTAACAAAAGCGTATTTTCTTATTTTCGCTACTAATTACATTCATAAGAATTGGTTTTCGTTAAACTTTTAATAGAATCATTTTTTGCCAACATAAATTTGCTTGTGGATTATTAATGAAGATTTAAAGAAAAAAGTTTGAAATAAAAGTAATGACGAATAGAAGTGAAATTTTGCCTTTAGAAGTAGTACTTTTACTGAAGTTGTGGAATTTCGACTTGTACGCCGATTAAATTTATCTGTGCATGTCGCCGAGCAGTAACATTTATGTAATGAGTGGATAAGCTGGTTAAGTTATATTATTCATCATTAATAAAATGAAAGTGCGCCTTTTTTTTCAAGTCGGAGATTGATAGGTCATCTAGATACCTTTTTCAGATCATATCAAACTTCAGAATAGTAGCATTTTTAGAATTACTTCTTTACTTCTTGGACAGTTTCGTCTGCTTTATTCTCGTTTGGAAATAATGACATGATATTCATGCTTTTTCGTTTGCTTTTTTCCATCTTTTTATCTGTCCTTCAATTCAGCATAACATTTTCAACAGTTGAACGTTAATATATCTTTCCACTATTACCAGTACGTATTCTATTGGGCGTTAAAAGAAGGATGTTCATATCAAATTTGGCTTTGCGGCAGTTATTTAAGAGTTAGATTCATTCAAAATTTTGGGAAGCTAAAATAAAATTAGTAAGAATGATTTGGAATATAGTTTTGTTCTTTCTGCTTCATTGGACATTATATTATGCTGTAGCTACGTAGCATTTCATTAATATCGATTGTGAGATACTATTTACAGTATTTCCAGAAAATAATATGAAAATTAAGCACTTTTCTTTTCATTCTACAAATTTATATCATTTAAAATAGGAAAAAACTTCTTAGGAAATGTTGAAACAGAATACCCTGCAATTCACATTACTGCATTATATACTAATTCCAAATATTCTTCAAATCCAGATGGGCAGATCGCGAAAGAACATTAAGATCCCATCAATGTTATCGGAAATTTTATTTATGTTTGCAACAATAAATAGCTCATTCAATACTTATGTCAATGGATGTTTCACTAATCTGAGGAGCAAACTGCGAAGTTTAAACATATTTCTAACAAAAAAAATTCAAAATTGGTAGGAGCAGAAGGATCACTTTGCTAATTTAATGTGCTCGTAAGTTTTTATGTATTAAAGGAGCTAATCACTCATTTCAAGCTGCCATATTGACCTTCTGCAACTAAAATGTACACTTCTAAACGACATTTCTAATTTGGTAGAAAAATTTTATTGTCGGTAATACTTATTTAATGAAGATTTTTTTTTATAAAAATGCAAGGCAATCATTTTTAAACCTTAGACTTAAAGCAAAAGTCTGTAGAATACGTAAATTGGATAAACAAAAAATAAGTTCCACATACTGATCTTTTAGCAAGTTATGCTTACCTTCTAGCATAAGTTTGGTACGCCATGGAATAGTTTTCAAAATTAAAATCAAAATTTATGGTTGCTTTCAAAAATTATTAACATTGTTTTGTGCTTCATTAGTGCAAAATTTGGTCAGTTTTTTATATTTTGCTAATAGTGCTGAATAAATTGATCACACGTAAACGTTTTCTATCGCACGAATTGTAAATTATGATGATGTGTGGATGAATGTGTTGAAGTTCAATTACTGGGTTTTGTATGTGCAACCAATAAATAATATGTCCACGATTTTTTATTTTGAGGTCAATTTGTAATGATATAATTAGCATAAACTTCATTTAATAAAATGACTAGCATCAGTAAGAGCAACGATGAAATTCTTTGTTCATACGGGAATACAAGTCTTGCTGAAAGTTTAAAAGTTTCAGAAAAAAATAACATCTACTGCATCAAAATCATGATGAATTTCAAAGATTTTTATCAATGTACAATTTATTAAATCAATGTTTCAGAAATCACAATAGAATATTGTTTGAGCAGTCTAAAGCAATAACCTCAGAAAGTAGTGGGAGTTAACAATTAATCAAATTTATCATAAATATGTAATACTAAACAAACGTGAAGAATCTTGGAAACATGACAATTGAGAAATTGGAATTAAGGACTGAATTCAGAAGTTCAGTAAATTTAAAGGTTAGTTCTTTTTTTTTCCGACTTGATAAATTTGAAAAAGTAGAGAATTCTATTATGTTGGAAGCAATATTTTCCAAAAAATATTTCGGACGAAAAATTAAACAGTTTAAAATGATCAACAAGAATTGCATTCCAGGAGAGATTTTTTTGCATATTTTATATCTTCACTCTTTTCATTCTTTAATTTTTCAGAAATGCTCTGGAAAACTGGTTCCTTTTTTTTGATTGAGACAGATTATGCTTATGATTGGTATGGAATAGCTTTGTACAAATCTCATTTGAATAGATGGACAACGAACAGAGAGAGATGGAAAAGAAGCTTTTCGTTCATTCCTCATAAATCATCATCGTATTTTTGAATTCCATTCAATCGGCGTTACTCTCTCTCTTACCCCTTTCCGCGCTGTGGCTGTCCGTTGAATTTTTTCTGCATGACTCTTTCATGCTTGTGACTAATTTTATGCATTCTAGGCTTTATGGAGTCCAAAAAACGCGATCATTTTTAGAAGCCATCATTATTTTCCATAGTTATTCTCAGCAGATTACACATCAGTTTAATATATAATCAATATTCATTTTTCTCAAAACATTTTTGACTATTTATAAATGTTCGATTCTTTTACAGGAATACATCGATTTAGAATTCAATTTCAGTCACATACTCTTTCGTATCTCTCTACTTGCCTTATCTGAACCTGGACTGACTTGTTTTTTTTATCAAAAATTGACAAGAACTTCCAAAGAATCATTCGATTAATTGAACAAAATTAAGCATCTAAAACAAGAAGCTGAAAAGAAAAATCCAGTTAAAATGGAGCTGATAAAAAATCCAATACCGGTGATTATACGTGATAACGTCGTGTAAACATCTGTCATTTATTGTTGCATTAAAAATACAACTTTTGGGGGGTCAAATTGCCCCCACAAGCAATGATTTATTGTCGAGACATATGCATGAAGAGAGCGCGGATTGAGGACACGAGGTAGCGATGGATGACCGGCAATATGGAAAACATAAAAGTCGGCAGTTGGCAAACCTCAACATCCTCCTCTTGGGACAGATATTGTACAGCTGCTCCTTAATGCCATATTTTGCATTGAAATGAAAATTTTGGAAATAAATCAAATAATAATTGCTTCTAAAGTCAGGCTCAACTCTTTCAATCGGTCCGTCTTAAGGTGATATTGATGGCTAGCGATACTCATTTACTTTATGTTTAGTACGCTCCCTCAAACTTTAACTTTATCACGTTTAACTGGCATAAATACACTGATGAATAAATCAATTTACTAAAAAAAAAAAAAAAAAAAAAAAGTGTGCAGATTTAAATGAATAAAATATAACATAAAGAAGCAAACGATTTTGATATTTTTGCGATTATATGAAACTTCTTAAATTAATTTCCTATACTTTGGAATGAATATCTTTATGTTTCCTATCAATGACAAATGCGCTAACTTCATTCAATCAAAGTGTAGTTAAGAAGCATAGAACAAAAGCATAGAATATATTTGCTCAACAAGGCGAAAATAAATCAAATAAGTGGCTAACTATTCTTAACAATAGTTAAATTTTATTTCAAATGAATAAGAAAAAAACAAAAATCGCACATATGCAATATTCAAAAAAAAAAACCATTCCTTTCTATATTGCTTAAACAAATTACAGTATCAGCCATATACATTGATAATTAATTGATAGTACCAAACATTGATAACAAAACTCTACATGATGCATCTTGCTGCACATCATACCAGAAAAATTAAATGAAAAACGAAAAAAAAAAAAAACTCAACAACAGTTTCATTTGCCAGTTGGCACGTTGCACTTTCAGAGAACGAATTCCACGGGCCGCAGAAATAGTTTCGACTTCTTGTTAACTCATGTATTTCGATGCGAACGATTTGGTAGCAATCTCTGTTTTTTTGTGTCTCTTTTTTTTTTTTTTTTGGTATTTTGGAGAATGAGTAATGCTTTTAATTGTTCGAATTTAAATTAATTAAATTAGATTTTCTGATTGATTAAGCAAAAGTCAAATTAGAGAAAGATTTTTGTCATTTAGCAGGGAAAATGTTCGTTCGATTGTCATAGTTCATGACAAATATAAGTAATTTAAGGAAGTAAATGAAGTGATTTTTATTTTATGATTTTTTTTCTTGGATAAATATTTTTCATGCTATACTTGAATGAGTAAGTAGGAAGATACATCAATTTATTGGATAATAACATCTTAGTAACTTATTGACGAAGTTTTTATTTTTCTTCCAATCGGCTAACACCTTCAACGCAAATAATTCATGTAAAGTGAGAATGAGAGAGAAGAAAAGATAACTTCTATTTTCGTCCATAAATTAATTTTCAGGTTTTTATAACAAATCTTGGGGTAATGACGTGCGTAAAATCCCAAGCATCATTGTGAGAATATGAAAGTGGCGGTGTGTTATTAGGGCTGACTCGATATGAATAAGTGAGAACCAGAATAAATAGAATGAACTAGAATTTTTTCAAAAGTTAACGTTAAAGCTCCTAGATCGATTGTTTCAGTTCCATTTTGCTGTGCAAACTTGGATCCTAGTCGCTTGATTGTTTGAGAAATAGGCTAGGACCTAGAATCAGTCAATATTCAATAGAAACTCTTATTTGTAAGCTGTCAGTGGTGGATTTCTTTCTAGCATCTTTCCAATAACTAATAAATGAAATAGATTTATGCACTCAGAATAATTGTTTATATCCCTCTTGTTCATTATTTTCGCTCATTTGCTTTGACTGGATATACTCAACTTTGTTTTTAATTTCAGTCAATAATAAGCTATTCGAGAGTTCGGATGAATAATTAATAGCTAACCTGAAAGAAATGTTCACAATGAAATACGACGAGTAAAAACTTCGCATGGTTGAAGTACTCACCGGAAAAGTAATCATTTATTGTTTACTATTTACGTCTTTTACGGGGTTTTGCGGTTAGTATAGAAAGTAATCATACAATGAATATGTATCGTTTTTGTCTTTAACCTTTTCCTGATCTGTTTCCCCTTGATTGATATATATTATAAATATGGAGTCATTCAAATTCCTAATATTGGAGAATCTGAATTATTCAACTTTAGCGGACTTCTTGAAAAGTCAAAACATTCCCATAATTCAAAATTCAAAATTCTCCAAACTAAATCTTTTTGTTATAAGTTTTACAAGTCTTTCTATTATCAGTTTTAATAATATTGTTGTGAGAGTATTAAGTAATGAACATTTCATGCAAATTTTACAAAAAAAAAAAAAAAGAACTTGTGAGGAGGCGAATATCAAATATTTAAAAATGTAAAATAACATATTACTTGGACTTTTGGAAAGTTGAGAAAGAAAATCAGTAACATTCGTTATGAGGAGGCGGACACCCAATGCTTACTTAAAGGGAAGGAAAAATCGAAATGAAGCTGTTAGCCACGCTTTATAATATAACGTCCCACTGTAATTATTATTTGCTGCTTCTACTTGTCTTTGCTTTAAAAAAAAGTTGTGGTAATGTTCTGATATCCATTCATTTTCATTCGGAATTTTAACTTGTTGAAAATTACTGAATGCAATTTCTTTTTTTCTCGAATTCTAAAAAGCTTAAAGAATTAATTTACTTGTAAATTTTTGAAGTCTAACGCAATCTTCAGTAATCTAGGTGGTTCTGCTTCGTTCGATTGATCGGTAACAGCTATGTAGCGCGCTGTAATATACAACAATACTGTAATTTTTGAAATATTCAACTGCGGCATTTTTTCAGTGTAGAAACAGAAATGAATCTAAAAAAGTCCTTTCTGAATTCGGGAAGTGATGAAAGCATCACCAGTTGTTCTAATATGAGTGATATTGTTTTGATCTTTATTGTCTCGAATTTTGGGAGATGCCCTGCAATTTGAATTTGTGGATGTGTTTGGATGGTTGCGCTGGCTTGGTTTCTGCATAAAATTAAGGTACATTCGAAAAAATCAAGGTGCAAAAAGGTTGGGAACAAGAGAAGTTGGGCTGGACAGAGGGGTCAGAGGAAGATAGTGAAGAATTAGAAGTCTGATAAGAGAAAGGTATTCTGTGACGGTTTGCAGCAATATTCAATGGCTTATGTCGAAAAGAGATCGGTTGGCTCTCGATTCGGCAGCGGCAGCGGCAGCCTTTGTTTGTTCCTTTAAACTGATTTACGGCCTTTGTCTTGTTTCTGACTTAGAACATATTCCGTATTCTCCATCCTTAACCGTCCAAACTATCAGTCCTATAAGACAATATCATCCTGTCTAACTTACCCTAGTCGGCCACTGCTTGACGCTTTAAGTTACATTTCAAAATGTGATTATATGTTAATTGTAGTTGTAGTGAACAGTGGACTGGTGAAACGAAGTTATACATATAGAGTGAGTGATGAAGAGTTTTGTCTCCGCCTAGTGGATTCCACAAAGCTGAATCAAAATTTGACGATCTGCTAATCGGTCGATATATTGTGCATTTTTGTTTCTTACCAAAAAGGCATTCATTTCTTAACCCTTTACGACCTATAAAGGATTCAATGTCTTTGCCCATAAGGCAAAGCTCGAATAAACTCGAAGCATTTTAATGCTCTGAGGTAAAACCAGCAGCCTGCTATTGAAGTGAGTTTCCTGTAGATCAAACTCTGCTATAGAAGGTTATTGAACACTGTTGAAGAAAATGCACAATCTGTACAGTTTTGATTGTCCTACGTATGACATCCATCGGGCATAGTGCAAATAAATGGAATGCAAATAAGAGGGCCATAGATCCTAATTATGCCGCTTTTTCATGTTCTTCATCACTGATGGTAATTTCTAAAATTAGGGATTGAAGAGCACTAATTTCTTTGTTCACGGTTTTCAAACTTGGTTGATCAATTTCTGGATTCCAACAGCTTTCATAAAGAAATGAGCGAGAAGTTGCAGTGATACCATTATTGCGTCATATGCTAACAGCTGTTACATTCGGAGAAAGAGATGTTCAATTTAACATCACGAAGTTTTTGTTTTACGAGAAACTTCGCGGTGTTAAATTAAATGTCTTTTTTCTTCAAAAGTAGGATTTCAAAGTCGTTTTGTACTTGCTGATTTGTGGTAAATAGTTCGGGTTGCTATTTCGCGCCATTGCTAACTTTCTATGGTAGAACATACTCTTTTATTTTGTCTAAATATCTCTTTTTCCTTCAAAAGTAGGCTTTCAAAAAAAATAGATACATTTGTCACTGCTTGTTTTAAGGTGTTAACTTTTTCGTCCTCTCATACAGAGGATATTTACTGAACGAAATAAAAGAGCAGTGCATATAAAATAGTCAAATTGATGGATATCAAATCACTAATCAATAATTTAGATAATAACTTATCTAGTTTAAATAATTAATTTAGTAGAATATATCAATGCTCGAACATCCCTTCTGTTGGAATCTTCATGTGAAATACCTCACTTCTTCGCTTTATAAAATTTACAAGAATAGTAGTTTTTTTAGCAGACTTTTTTATAAAACTGTGTTTTGCCACTTTTTTTTTTGTTTTTTTAGAAATGTTTACTAAATAATGTGAAATGTTTGCCTTTGACAGTTACACATTTAGTTTTCTTGTTTCCATTATTCTTAGTCTTTAAATATCTGCAGGTGGTTGATTTGTTTTTGCAAACAGCAGTTTAGGAAGTACGTTTTTCAGTTTAGAAGTTTAAAAGTACTAAATTTATCGATCTGTTGCTTACTTTCCCATTTTAACTTGCACTGGAACTGCTACGACAAATGTGAGAATGTGAAGTGTTTGAGGATTTTCAGAAAAAAAAAGAAAAAAAACTTCGTATCTACATTAACGCATTTGAAAACCTTTGCTAATTGGCAATTTTGCGTTAAGTTAAGTCTAATCTTCAATGTTAAGTCTAATTGGCAATTATTTGTCAGTGAGACATCAACTGAAAAGTCCCGAGGCTAAAATGAACTAATTAGACCTAATCAGTTTTGATAAAATTCCATTTTTAATGAGGTGATGATGACTGAACAAAAATAAAAATAACTGTCTTAATGAGAAAACCAGCAAACAGTGAAAGGTCTGTTGAAATTTGAAAAAATATTTCCGAATTGGGTTAAAGCCACTTCTGCGCTTACGTTTTGAAATTTCTTTGCTTTTAGTAAACCTCGTGTTTCAAAATTTTTATATCTTTTGAAATATTGAAAGGAATAAGAAAAAGATGTGAGTACATGTAGAGATGTGTTTTGTTATGGATGCTTGTTCTTTCATTTCCATGAGAGCTAAAGTAAGGTAACGCGAGCTTATGTTTCTTCATAAGTCGGTGTTTTTCTGAAAATCTCCTCGCCATGATGCTGGTTTTTTGAACGATTTTTCCGATTTAGGGCAGCATTAAACAATAATTATAAAGGTTTCTAATTTCAACAAGGATTTTTAGGCAAATTGATGAATGGTAAAAAGAAAGAAAGAGAAAGCGAAAAAACATGGGAATTTGCAGCGTATTTCTACACTAATATGTAAAATGTGCAAATTCGCGTGTTGGCTCATGATTTTTCGAGTTTCTTAAAATTTAAGGAACATAAACTTTCGAAAGCATTCTTGCCTTTCATTTCGTCCTCTTCTCAAATTTTTTCCCGGGAAAAGTTTTTTCTTCTCTGCAGAGATAGCTTTTTTTTTTTAAAATAACTGAAATTTGTCATCTGTTATATAATTTAGTTCTGAAATACCTTGAAGTTTTATTTATATAGCAATGAAATGAAAAACATAAAAATGATATTTCGATTAAAAACCCTTCACTGATAGCTCTGTTATCAATTTTCATTTGTACTTCGGTAGTTTTTTATCAGGAAAAGAAACGTTGCTGGGTTTCTTTTTCCACTTCTTAAATGAAGTGGAAATGTTTTAGAATATCGGTTAGTGATTTATTTTTTCAGTCAGTTAGTTAATCACTAAATATATCTAAGTTGACCTCTTGTTATTGATTAGGCAACAATTAGTTGTCTTCAGTTAGAATTGGTCAGTTAATTACTTGATTGGGCAAGAAGTGGACTAGTAATTTGAATGGTCGGTTAGTAAGTGAAGCAGTTCATTTTTTTCAAAAATGATTTCACTGTGGTGCATTATGCAGTATTTCTGTGTGATGTTTTCTTTTTTTTTTTTTTTTTTTTTTTTTTTGCTGTTATTGTGTAAAAATATGTTCACATTAACACCGTTCAGGAAAACAAACTGAGCAGGATAGGAAAAGAAAGACATATTGTCCCCTATCGAAAACATACCTTTTTCTCCGTCATTTAATTGCTTTTCTTTAAAGTGTTAATCTATTGCTCTTTGTTAAATAATTCCCTCTAGTTCTTCCTTCATTATACTTCTTTTCTTCCCTTCTACTATATCAGTGACACAGTGATTCTTCTCATTCGTTACTATCTATGAACTGTGTCCAGAAATAGAATAAAATTCATTCAAAAAAGCGACGAAATGAAATCATTGTAATATTTCGGCCTTTCAAGTATTTGTGTTCTTTCAATTTAATCTGTAATATTGTGATGTTACGCAGTAATAAGTATAGCTAATATTTAAATGATTTTAAATTTGCTATCTTCATCAAGGAATAGAATAAATTTAAGATAAACCTAATATTTGAATTAATGTTTCGCAGAATATGGCTCTTTTTTGGAAATAAGAAATTGTTTTAGTGTTCTAAAACGAACATTTGTTTTTGTTTCCATCGGATGGAGTAGAAGTGTGCTGTTTACACGTTTGTTCTCCAGGGTTTCAACTATTTGTATAATTCTTATGATTACATCAACAGTGTCGTTTTCATGAATGTAATGAAAATAATCATTTATCTTTTTGACATGGTTAAAATTATCAAGGTGTTTTTCTTAATAAGATTTTGATTGAAAATAAGAGTAGCAAGAGAAGTTGTTTTAAAAACTCAAGACAGTATTCGTCAAGGAATTTCAGAATAATTAATCATTACAGATCCAGTATGGCGGGATGGGGGTGGTGGAAAATTATAAATAGTTCAATTTTTAACCTTGATAGTGACAGCAGTGGTGATAGTGATGTTGGTGCTCTAGGGATTGCTTTGGTTCACTTGAATGGTTCAGTTTTGGTTGATATGTGGGCTAGAGCTAGCAGTGGTTCATTCATATTATGTGTCGTCCCTGTTCTCTGCCCGTTTTTAAAAGTTGCCCAGCTCATTCTTACGCTACTGTCAAGAAATTTGTCATGTTTTTCGCTTCCTCTTAAAATGTCATACGATGGTTTACTTGATGTTAAGATTTTTTTAATATTGTGTAATCCCTCAAATCTTATCAATGAACTTTCATGTTCTTATAAACAGTAGCTCACTTTTTAATCTTAGTAACAGTAACAGTAATTTATTACTTTGAAGATTGTTTTGATACTATTTCGTTAACGTGTGTCAATGTTAACTTTTACTGTATAGGCAACAATGAAAATTTATCAGAATAGCCAGAAACGCAACTTGTTGATTGCCTTTCTGCTAACTTGAAATACCAATAAATAATTGCAGACAGCTTTCGATATTGCCAAAGGTTTGAACAGTCTAAGAATATTATGGGACAGCTTTCTTTTTTTATGAAGCATAATAAAGAGATAGGAAGAATAGTAATTCTCACTTCTGGTTGGGAATTATTGTCTGTAAAATCAAGAGAATGAAAGAAGTCGGTGATGAATATGAGCAAAAATAAAGGCAGATAGTGATAATTATGATTTAAAACAGATCACTTTATTGTGCACATACAGTGTCAAGGACAAATAAGCAGCAATCAGATAGACCACACCATTAGTGGCGATCCTTTTACAGTGTTGTTGCTTCAATTTTAAATGTTCCAATCAGGTTTTTTAATTTGAATTTGCTGGGAATTTGAGCTCATGGAGAATGAGAATTCTTTTTGTGACATAACGAAATCGAAATACATGGCAGTAGTTGTGCCATTTAGGAGATACATTTCCGAGCAAAATTTAAACGTTTATATTATATGAACATTAAATTCTGAATGTAGCAATTCTAAACTGTAGTTTTTCAGGTTTGGAGATCGAATAGTGAGCTCGGCGCAATGAACAGTTCACCTTATGTCAGTACTTCATTTGATAAGAAATTTTAAATATAAATCTAATGCTACTAATATTCATGGAACATTTTTAATTAATATATTAAACGAGGAAGTACAGAGGAAGTACAAATGATTCTTTTGCAGAATTATGTACCTCATTGCTCACCGGCAGAACAGTTGCCGAGTATGATGCAAACAGTTGCTGAAAATCGTCATTTCAGTGTAGGCGCCATGGTTTCCTCAAAATCAGGTCCCGGTAGGCCTTCTGTCTCTCAACAACAGCCTCTTTTCAACACTAGCGGTAGTTCAATACGTCTTCCTCCAACTCAGGCCCAACCAATTCCTGCTTCGTCACAAATGCCTCCACGTTCTGCTCAGGTGCCTCTTTCTGCTCCACTTCCTCATCATTACCAGCAGCAGCAGGGACAACCTGCTTCAACTGGAAACGCTGATATTTCTTCAACTGGTCCTTCTAGTGCTACGAATGCGATGTTCCGTGTACAGATGTGGTCTAATAATTTCGATAGTGGTGTTCATTCTATGAATCATAGTTCTGTAGGTTTATTTTCATAAAGTATTGCCATATTTCCTCTAATAAATTTTAATAACTCACTGTCAAACTCACTATTTCCTACAAATTTTGGGAACTTAAGCTAGCTGTCACGTTGTTTTTTAGTATAATTTGACATTAACAATCAGAAATATATCTAGTAGTTTAGTTACCAAGCAAAAATAGAACGAAATAGTAGTGAGATTTTTTGCATCTAAGTAATCAGGTTTAAAGTTTTATTATTTTCATGAAATTTGATGATGTATTTGTCCAAAAATGGAAAGAAAATTTACGATGCTGGACAGCTCTTATCACTATTTATTTGTAGGCACCGTCAGTGCTATCAGTTAGTTCACTGCGTGCTGGTTCGCAAATCTCGACGATATCCGATGATGCACATTCACGAATTGAGTTAACTGATCAACAGCAAATAAAATTCGAAAATATACCATCAGATTTAGGACGTGGCTCACAGGATGGTGAAACACGGAATGCAGTTCCAGAGCTCATACATTTGCTCAGTGATGCTGATGAGGTTTTTCATCCTTAGCAATTTTTTGGCTAAGTGCAGAACATTGATTGTTCACTGAAATTGTGGACGGAAAACTTTCCTTGAGCATCTTGTAGAATTTGGAGATGAGCTTCAATCCTCTATTTATTTCGCTTAAATTATTGGGAAAATAATAACAGATAGAACTTGTAGTGGAACTTGCAGCAAAAGAAGCTTAAGTACAAGTTAATCTCTCGAAAGATTGTTTTAGGTGGTAGTACAACGTGCAGCAACAACAATACAAACTATCGCTAAGATTGATTCCGAAGAACCACTTTATACGGAACCTTATTTACGAGCACTTGAAGTTATAACCGCTCTAAAAGATCTATTGAGAACGAAGTCAAATAAACCAGTATTTATTGATTTGGTTATATCAGTGTCCTTTGTTTGGTTATCGAAAAATAATTGAGTTTTGAACAGGATTTCACAAATAATTTTTTATGAAAAGAATTCGAATCATGAGACTTAGTGAAACATACCAGAATCATACAAAATGAATAATAGATGAAGTTGCATTTTTGCTGAACGCTAAGTGAAAATCTGATATTTCTCTTTAAAATTTTTTACTTCCAGGCTATTATTAAACCAACGCTTGGTGCTCTATTTCACATTTCTGAACGTCGTGATGGTCTTGAAAGTATTTTAAAAATAAATGACCAAACAAAAGGATCATTGTTGGTTGATATTATTCAACATATTAAATTTACGTGAGTCTTTAACCTTGTTTGCTTGACATCTTTTCATATTCGAAGAAAAATATATAACAGTTCTTAGTAAACTTTTTTCTTGCCGCAGCATTGTGTATTCTTCGAGCTTTCGGATGTTTTCTGGCTGGTCTGTGGAAATAATATTTCAAAATCAGGAACAAATAGATCACCAAACAGATAGGAAAAGTTAACAGCTATTCTCACTATTTCAGCGGCGGTTCAGCCCTGCGTTACGCAATCTTGACTTTTCATACGATCATCGCTGTGAAATCAACTGATGGGCACAATATCGAAGTGGCTCGAGCCAATGGTGCCCTCCAGGCTCTGACTCAGTTTCTCGATCATGAAAACAATGAAAAGCTTCTTTCAGTAATTGTTGAATGTGTGCGATTGCTTTGTGATAAAAGTCAGTCGCAAAGGGTTAGTCGTTTTACTGTGACCTTTTACTGCTTTTTTCTTATTAATATAAATTTTGTCTTTCGAAATTGCTGTCTTTAATCTTCGAAATTTATGCAGGTAAAACTTTCACCAAGAAATTTGGCGGAATTCTGAGACAGTACAGTCAAAATCATGAAATGTGAAATCATATAGTCTTTTTTAAATCAGATAAAAGTAATCTTTATTGTGATGTCTAACGAAGATATAATCGAAAACAAATTTAGCTGTTAATTGAATTAGAAAGACTGAAGGATTCCCTGAAATCACAATTTATGGAGTTTTCACAATTCATTTAGGTTTTTTTTTTCAAAATTTCAGGCATTGTTTCTGCAGTTAAATGGCCCGTCTAAACTGCTTCATATATTGCGTGTGTTACGCTATGAAGGCTTGCTCTGGAGGACCACGCAGCTTTTGAAAATTTTTTCCAATGCGGTAAATTTTCATAATACGGATCAACAATCATTAAAGGCTTTTTAGATTTGAATATTCATATTTTGCTCTTGAGAAAAAAAGAATATTCGAAGTTCTTTCCGCGAATCTTGCTGTTTTTAGGATCCCCAAGCAATAGTGAAGTGTGGCGGCTATGATGTTCTCCATAAACAGCTTGAACATGCTAGTCAACGATTAATTATTTCAACTTTGGAATGTATCAGAAATATGTCTGATGTACCCACCAAAGATATGGATGTTTCACCCCTCCTTAATAAACTTCTACAGCTGTTGGGTATATTTTGATTGTGTTTTTCTTTATGAATGATGATTAGCATATAATGCATTAATACATGTGTTAACTAACTTGTATTTTGGGTTTTAAACTTGTATTCTTAAATGAATTTTGTCAGAAATATTTGGGTTGCTGGATTTGTTATAGCGATTTCGGTATTGAATTTCTTTCATGTCATTTTTCGTGACTGTTTTCAGTGACTATTGTTAGTTGCTATGGAAAATAATAGTTCTATTTAAAAATATGTCTTGTTTGTAAGCAGAATTACACTTCTTTGATTGATGTGATCAGTTCAATTGCAAAATTGTTTTTAGGTGCAATGGATCCTGTTGTTATTTTGTACTGTACCGGGATTTTATCGAATCTGTTGGCCAATAATCAGATGAACAAGGAATTTTTATTCAGTCGTGGAGCAATACCAACTTTGTATCGTGTTTTGATTAGTTCGTACAGCATTCCAGCAAGCACTCCAAATCAGCAGCAAAGAGTAGAGGATATACAGGTAATTCTCGCAAGAATTTTTGGCATGTATGAATTATTGCTTTTGTCGAGCACTTTGCTTTTCTTGAGTTCCTTCAGCCTTTTTCTAGTATCATAACATTGTTTTCAAAGTTAATTCGATTTTATTGGAAAGAAAAATAAATTTCAATATTTATTAATGTAAAGAAAGCCTATATACTATTGTAGTGCATTAAAAAACTTCTACGAGAAGTACTGATTTAGAAGCGTAATGGTCATCAAATATTTATTGCTTAGTATTGGCTCTATTTCATAATAGTTGAAACTCTCTTAATTTTTTTAGGAACGTGCGTTGGCGACATTGCGTCATTTGTGCGTTGGGCATACTCATCAGGTCGAAGCGCAGAAAGCTGTTTTCCAGCAACAGTACGCTGCTGACTTTTTGCTCCGAAAACTTACCGAAATGAGGCCGTCTATTCTGAAGCAAACTCTTCAGGTTGGGACTTGAACTTTGAACTTTTCTTTAATAGATATTGCTCTTTAAATTCGATCATTTAAATCGGTATATTAAATAGACATAAATGCAATCTTTAATTTCTTCTACTGAAATAAAATATTTTCAAGAGATAGAGTTAGAACATTTACTCATTTTTTTATTTTAATGAATGAAATTTGGTGGCTTGCACAAACTTAGAGATTAAATACAATTTCAGATATTGAATAAAGCAGTTTTGCAAGATACAAATCTTCCACTCTTTCGTGAAATTCATTTGAGGCAGACACCAGATTGCGAGACAAATTTTGTGGAGCGTATCACATTAATTCTAAAAGTCGCATGCGATCAATTACCATCGGTAAAATATTTAATGCGAACATCTCCACACTTACCAATCTGATTTCAATTTAGAATTCTATTTTTTAACAGATATTTGAAATAAATCAATTAAAGAACATTTTCATGTTCAAAAATAGGGGTAGAAGCACAGTGGAAGAAAGGAATAGAAGTGGTTGTGCATAATTATTTTTAATGTTAAATTTCCATTATGTGAATGGTTGTTTTGCAGACAAAAATGGTGGAGGAAGTACGTGTTGCAGACCTCATTCAGTTATCATTATCCACTCTTCAGCTTCTGTGCCGTGATCCATTTCTTTTGAATCAGGTTTGTCTCCGAAATTTTCATTGAACCGAACAGTGATATTTTTTTCAAAATCATTTCACTCACAAGGAAATGAAAACGTAAATTTCCAGATATCATTTTGCATTAGAAGGACTGATTTCCTAATGTTTCGTGATCGAGATGGTGATTGTGCAGCATTGCTACCTGTTTTTTGCTTATATCAGAGTTATGTGAAGGATGAGAATTTGGACAGAAGTGCACTCGGTCTTATATATGAACTTTCTTCACATCCAGAAGTTAGAGTTACCTTTATTTCTTTTACCGAAATAGGAGTTTATTTACGGCCAAATATATTTACTGTTTCAGTTATTCACTAATCGTTTTATATTAAGTAAAGCTTTTTTCTGCTGCAGTAAGCTAAATGAATATCTGTTTTGAAGTTCGTTGTTTTGTAAACGACATAGGAATTCACCAAGAATAGTTTCAGTTAGCTGCGCTATATGCTGCAGATAATGGCTTGATGGCAGCTTTACATCATTATTCACAAAGTCGAAATCAACCTTTTGGTTAGTTTATATTGCTGATATCGTCGAGTTCTAACTGATTATGTGGATCTATGAATCGTAAACATCTAGTTTATGCTCTGTTTTTGCTCTGAAGTTTGACCATAAAAACTAACAGTCGGCAACTCTTGAAACATGAAGGCTGAGGAAGTTGTGATCGGAGTCATGCCTTCTTAACTGAATTAACCGAACACTCAATTAATTTCGCTTGAGAGCGAAATATGGAAGTTATTATGTATTCGCCAATTCAGCAAAACGAACTAATAACGCTGAAAGTGCGAAATTGACACTGAGTATTATCTTCCTTCGAATTAAGGATAAATTATAAATATTAGGTAATAGTAGAATGTGAAATAAGTGGTTTATATATTCAAATAAAAGTAAAAATATTTATATTTTCCAAAGCACTTCTCAAAGTATTGCAGCGACGTATGCCAAGCAGGCTTATGAGCGCAGTGTACAAGGCGGTAATCCATCCGCTGTTTGTCAGAATTTTCATTTGTCACCTTCATCTCATCGTTTGCTGTTACATTCGGCGCAGCCCGATGGGCAACCCAGTGTATCGTACAATGGATATTCTTCTCAACAAATTCAATATCTTCAACAAAATTGTGGGACAAATAATTCCTACAATGCCATATCCCCATCTGCATCAGTGACACTTCATTATCCTGCTTTGCCATCACAACAAACTCCGTTATCAGCACCTGCGTCGTTAACTTCATACCCTAATTTGGAGGGTTCTGGTGTTCATGTGCAATCTGAGGTTAATCTTGTTTTAAAATAATTCAAATTTTTAGTTGAAATGCATTCAGAAATTTTCAATTTTACGCTAATCTAAATAATTTTTTTCTCCTTTTATTTCCATTTTACTACATTTTCTCCGAATAAAGAATTACTGGTTGTTTCTAGTTTCCCGAACCACTCATTAATTGGGTGCTAATGGTTGAAATTATTTCCGGGCACGTTTCGGAAGCTATCACAATGTAATTGTTGGGACATTTGTAGTTTGTTTTAGATTTTGTCACCTCCTCAGCAGCAAGTACCATCTGATGTTATGGCAGGTCCCGTTATATACGGTCGTGAAGGTCCATCGCAAAACACCGTTAGCACGTCCAATAACATGGAATATTCTTCGGGAGAAGTGTGGCCTGAGGTTTGTTTCATGAAAATTTCCACTGTAAACAACAGACTTCTGGGCATTCCGCTTTTAAAATTTTTCAGCTTCATTATAGATTACCATTTCGGAATGTGAATTAGCTACTTTATTGTGTTAAACGAAGTCAGTTTTTATTCTAAAGTATATTTCATTTATCAGTTAAATATCCTACTAGCATTTTTCAGGATCTTTCTGGACTCTCAATAAGTGATGATCCATTCGCAACAATGTTCACACAGCAATTCGATTTACCTCAACAAAGACATCACTTGCGATCTGCATATTCCACAGGTCCCTTTCATGAAATAATTTTTTAAAAGATGAGGCCTGTTCTCTCTATCGGTCTGGAATTGTAGAAATCAGCTTTCTTGCAGAAATATATGATATTGATACGTATTTTTGTCGATTTCACGTGATCATTTTTTTTAAATACAATATTTTCTGTATGATTTATGCCTTTTCTTTGTTGCAGCTCTGTTTTCTTAATTTTTATTAATTTCAGCTAGAGGAGAACACGGTGGAGCCTCTTTAAATGCTTACTGCTGTCCTGGACCACCGAATACTACCGACCAGCCGATGGAAAGCGTTCACATGGGCAGTCCTGATGCTTCGGCTTCTTGGAACGATCCAACGAATAATAGCAATTTCAGTGATTTCCAGATGTAGTATGTCCCCGAGTGCCATAAAGAATTGTAAATAAATTACTGTTGCATGAAATGTTGTGCTTAAATTAAGACATGAAATTTAGTTGCTAATCAGATTTCTTAATATGTATTGATTAACAACTGAGCTATTGTAGTTATATTACAAGTTATTCATTTGTTTCCGGTGGCCTCTGATTTTTTTTTTTAGAAAAAGAATTTTGTATCAGATACATAAATTTTCATTTATGTAACCTGCAGTAGTGTGATAAACTAAATCACTGCCTGCTGTGGGAATCAGATAAGGCCTGCGCTGTTCTGTCATAAAAAGGTACTTCGTTGTGATTTTTTGGATTTATGGAATTGATGGTATCACTTTTCTCTTCTGATTTTTCTTCATTCCTTGTTTCTTCAGTAATTCTGCATCTTTCGATTTTTAAAAGTCTAGGTCGCATTTTTGAATGCTTGCAGACTTTTGAGGAATTCTCATATCTCATTAGGACGCACAGGCTATGGTAATTGGAATATTGAATTATCGTAACGGATGGATATTATATATTGCAGTATATGTTTGAGATCAGCTCATACTACATTGCTTTCATTTTCTGTTGCCACATTTGTTGATTTGCAAAAAGTTTTTTAAAGCGCAAATTTATTTCAGTTGCTGTGTCCAGTGATTTTCTTGCTTTATTTCTGATTGTAATGACCATGGGTCACGGTGATTTATTCTCATTTAACATTTGCAGAATTTTCTAGTTGTTAAGTGTAAATTCATGGTATATAAGCACGATAGGTTAAAGAATATGGAAACGGAATGGGAGGGAGCTTATTCTTGAATGTTCGAATCAGATAGCACTGATTCATTTGGTATAATTTGTCATTTTTTTTTTTTTTTTTATTCCATATATTTCCATCTTGCTATGCATTTTTGTGCAGGTTTTTTTCATCATGCTCATCAACCGAATTTTTCATATATCTCGGCTTCTCTTTTGCTCTTTCTCTCCTTTCAAGCAGATCATGCAAATCAATTGAAAATATTATTTCTTTAGAAAATGCAGAATATTTCCTTAAGCGGCTTACTCATTGGTCACTAATTTTTCTGGTTCAATTTTATAAGTTATGCAACTTTCTGGTCAAGATTTGTTGCTCACCTTCTGCACATAATAGGTTCTGAGCGTTATAACAAAGGTAATGGATTGATTTCAGCAAGGAAGAGCTTGTTTCACGTCGTCGTTATATATACCTGATGGAAGTACCATGTACACTGACCTGTATTTCTTCACTGCAAATCAATTTGCTCAAAATGTTTTTTGGTGTTTTTTTTGGCGACATATATTTTCAAGCTTTGCAATAATGTTAAGATTATTTTATCTTTTCGAATACTCTTGTAACAATTAATTATCCTGCAGAATCATTCAACTGATATTTTAACTTTGCATATTATACAGGTTATATTTGTTATTGTCGTTATAGTGTGCATTATGTCAATGAGAATTCATAAAAGTTTTCCCATCTTATGTTTACATCAATCAACTCGCCAATGAGTTTTCAAACTGGCTAAACATAAATGTAGGTGAATATTTCAAATCGTTGAGGAGATTCAAAGCTTAGGGCTACGGTGCTGCTTGGATTTCATCTGTAAATTGAACGATGTGTGAGCCGAAAGTTGAAAATACCGTATCGTATCGATGTGTGAAATATTGGTAAATGAATTCTGGCATTCAAACGTTTATAGAATAATCAAAACTTATGATGATTTCGAGGTTTCTGTCGTTGGGTTTTTCGTATGAATTTAGCAAGATAGTATGTCACTTCCATTGAATCTGTTGAAGATTATTCGCAATGAAGTATTTCGAATTTTGAAACTCATAGGCTTCTTAAAAATAGCAGAAATTGTCGGCATAAGAATGTTATCCAACATTTTTATTTTTGTTTCACAGACTAAATATCAGACGATTGTGAATCTATAGGTTTGTTGCTATTTGAAATTTGTTCCTTATGTGTAACTGTATGTATGCGTGTGTGTATGTGTGTATGCGTGTGCATCTATTTGTGTACTGTGAAATGCCTAGCTGATAGCAGATGTTAGTGTTCCTCACTAATCTTGACGATTAGTTCCAATTCCAGGAATTGAAAAGAATGAAAAAGCAAAGGAATGTTGTAAAAGCGGAGAGTTGTAGAGGTGTAAATGATTTTTTCAGAATCCTCAAAGGTGTGTGTGTGTTGTCTGTCTGTTTATTTTTCACTTCGTCAGCTACTGTTTCTATAGGAAAAGTGATGTTCAGACAGCTCAACATCATTTTCTCCATTGTTGTCTTTAACTTTTACAACAGAAATCTATCGTTGCAGCTCGATTTGAACTGGAACTCTTCCATTTCAAATTACATCTGGTCTCTCTCTCTCTCTCTTTTCACCTTAATGAATAGAGATGCAACTTCATTGCATTTCACTCCACAAATTGTGAATTTTCTCTTCAACAAATCCAGCTGCCTGCCAAATTATTTGCTGGTAAAAATATAAAGAACTTAAAGGCCATTAATATACTATCATGCTATCACTATCACCTATTGATAATAATAGTCAATAATAATGTTTTTGCAAATGACTACATATCTGTTCAAGAAGCTTCTAAAAATGAACCAAATAGCACATTGATATCGAGACGTTTTAGAAATTAGAAAATTTCTGGAAAAATAATTTCATAATAAAAAATTATGCTGATTTGTTGATTTTTAAATTGTCTTTGCTTCCATTTAATATCATTTTAAGAGAAAAAGATCTCAAATATTTAATCTTTAAAAAGAATCATACTAGCGTCTCACATTCCTCTCGCATTAAGACATTTCAATAATCATCCTGTTGGTCACGCATATTCTAATTCACCTAAGAAGTAAAAGCAACGTATTTTACATGTACAAAGATCATACCAAAATAGAAATTGCCCATATCTGCTTACTAATGGAATTTACAACAATTTCCACTATCGTTTTTCTTTTTTGTTTTTCTAAATTTCAAGAACTTTTCTAAATTCAGACAACGATGGAAAGATACGATAATCGAAATGCAAATATCGCTACATATATCCAATGAAGCACGAAAGGTCCAGAAGGGAAAATGTTCAATTATTTCTGGAAGTTAAATTTGAACGTTGTTGTCATCCATCATGAACTCACAATGTCAAAATGCAATTACTGAGACACATTTTGACCTGCTACGACTCATAGTATTTTCTTGATCCCTGATTGAAAACTTGGACTTGAAGTAATATCACTTCTTAACCTAAAATGTATAATTACAATGGAGGTTGAGGTCAAAGTTGCGGATTATTGCATAGTAACACTCATCCAGAAGGATCCAATTGAAGAAGGAATGATTTTTGTGAAGCTTGAAATATTGTACATAAGTGTCGAATGAATATTCATATGCACCGAATTCTTACGTGACTGGCTTATGTTCAAGTGTGGAGTATGATCAGATACGTCAAAATTGGTGGTAACTTTGACGAGCGAATGTGAATTCAACAGAAATCCAAGGATTTTTGGATAAATAAAGATATAATCTATGTGTAGGACTATATAGGGTAACAGTTGACTTTCCGACGAGGTCCCTTATCAGGTTGTTACTTGGGAATTCCGGATGGAAAGAGGAGGAAGTATAAAGCATCCGAAAGGCAACAGTATAAAATGCATGACAGTTCCTCGCACCTGTCACTTTCTTCTCTTCTGCGCAGTTTTCAAAACTTTATTACAATATTGCTACTCCTGCTGTTTTACTGGCACGCGGTGCATATCTCCCCTTCTGGTCATCACCACCACAATCTCTTCCCGATCTCGTTTGCATGGTGCTCAACCCCTTTCATTTCATCATTTATTTTCACGAATTTCCGAAAGTTGAGCCATTTAGAAACATTTACAGCAGACAGACAGAACACACACACACACACACACACACACACACAAACATATACACACACCCAATGGCGATCTGTAAGCCTGTATAAAAGAAGCTAGTTGATGATCCGTGGCATTCAGATTAGCTGCAACTGTTTTAGACGTTGCCAAAGATTTAGCCATTGTTCTATTCGAACATTTAACACAACAGTTCGTTTATTATGTAGTAGCATAATTCGATCCATTCCATCCATCCCTACTAATGGGCCAGTTGCGCAGTTTCATTAATCACAGCCTACTACTAAATGGTCCACTAAATGACCAATTTCCACTCATCTTTAGAATTCTTTGACTTTATCCGTACTTTATCTTTAGACTGAAATAATTTTCATGCTATTAACTTTTAAATTTGAATGTCTGAAAATTCAGTTCTAAGCATTTGCTTTGACTTCTCACGTTTAGCTTTAAAATGGTTAGATGTTGGTGCTGTAAATACTCGGGGTTCAGAGTACAAGATGGAATTGTTGGGAGCATCGAGTCGAATTGTTGTAACTCAATTATTGTTTCTGCTATAAATTTCTTCGTGATTTATGAATTTCAAAGTTTTGTCCGCACAGTTCTACTTTTGCTTAAATAAATTGTCTGCATAGTATAAGCAATCAGGCAAGTCAGTGTAAGTTTTCTTCACATCGATGTGTAAGAATTAAAACGGACAAAAAAAAGAAAAAAATTTGAACCAATCGAGAGCCGTAACATTTTTTTGAGCTCTAAACTTATTCAAAGATAGGTGAGAATGCGTAATTTTATTTACACGATAAAACTTTCAGAAAAGTTCTTTATTGTAAGAAGATGCCTAAAGAATAAAATGAGAGTCAATTCATTGGTTAACTTTTCCTCCTTTGACAGTTATTGCTGCTTTTCTCTTAGCGTTGCATTACAGTACCATTTCATCAAAAACTCTTCAAAGTGATTCATTAGTTAGAAATGTTTTAGATAATTCTTTTTTGTCCTTTTAGAAAGCTCTCGTTCAAAATAATAAAGTGGAGTAGAAATGTGCGACGAGGAAGTAGCGGCATTAGTAGTGGATAATGGATCCGGTATGTGCAAAGCCGGATTTGCCGGTGATGATGCACCTCGAGCTGTATTTCCATCAATAGTCGGACGACCGAGACATCAGGTAAGCTTTGAAATTCTATTTGTATATCTAATATAAGCAATTTAAATTGAGTGAAAAAGTATTATCTGGCTGAGGGAGTATACCCAAACTGAAAAATTATAATCGACTTTAAAAACTAATTTGAAAGATTTTCATTACTTTTACACTCAATGAATAAAAAGTTCTGCAGGGTGTCATGGTCGGTATGGGTCAAAAGGACTCATATGTAGGCGATGAAGCCCAATCGAAGAGAGGTATCCTGACGTTGAAATATCCAATTGAGCACGGTATTGTCACAAACTGGGATGATATGGAGAAAATCTGGCACCATACCTTCTACAACGAACTACGAGTTGCTCCCGAGGAACATCCAGTACTACTTACCGAAGCTCCGTTGAACCCAAAAGCGAACAGAGAAAAGATGACTCAAATCATGTTCGAAACATTCAATACTCCAGCTATGTACGTTGCCATCCAAGCTGTTCTGTCCCTGTACGCTTCAGGTCGTACCACTGGTATTGTACTTGATTCCGGAGATGGCGTTACTCACACCGTACCAATTTATGAAGGTATCATTCAATCGAATCAATTTTCACAACTTTCAATAATCATTGATTCAAAGTTGATTGTAATTAGCAACATTCAAATGAGAATCAGAATGTATCACTCCATTAACGATGTGAACTGACTTCAACCATAACGATGAGTTATATAAAACTGTAAATTGAGTACAATTAATTGAACTTTCGTAATTTTAGGTTACGCATTGCCACATGCAATTTTGCGTCTTGACTTGGCTGGGCGGGACTTGACTGATTACTTAATGAAGATTCTCACTGAGCGTGGTTATTCGTTTACGACCACGGCTGAACGAGAAATTGTGCGTGACATCAAAGAGAAGCTGTGCTATGTCGCCTTAGACTTCGAACAAGAAATGGCAACTGCTGCATCGTCATCATCCCTTGAAAAATCTTATGAATTGCCTGATGGCCAAGTGATTACTGTAGGCAATGAACGATTCCGATGCCCAGAAGCTCTATTTCAGGTCGACCGGAAATTTTTAATTTTTTCTGTAGAAGAAAAAGATTACAGAATAGACGTCTTGATTTTCTCTACGTCATTTTATGATTGAAATTCCGATTTCCCTACATTTTTTAGCCATCCTTCCTGGGTATGGAATCTGCTGGTATCCATGAAACAACATATAACAGCATCATGAAGTGTGATATTGATATCCGAAAAGATCTTTATGCAAACAACGTTTTGTCTGGTGGCTCGACTATGTACCCGGGTATTGCAGATAGGATGCAGGTTCGTTTTACCCTCGTTTTTCAAAAATGTTTTGGTTCTGAGACGAATCTGAAAACTTTTATTCAAAAATCAATGTTTTACAATACTTTAAAAACGATGATATTCGGATAAATTCCAGAAAGAAATCACAGCCCTCGCACCAAGCACGATGAAGATCAAGATTATTGCACCACCAGAGCGCAAATACTCCGTATGGATTGGTGGTTCTATCTTGGCTTCCTTGTCCACTTTCCAACAGGTACATCTAGTTCTTAATGTTTTTTCCCGAAGTCAGGAATAAATTTCAAACAAATTTATCTGTACCAAATTGATAAGAAGGAGATCAATGCTTAAACAAATAAAGATCAGGAAATCTTAGCAATGATAACATGACCCATTGAACGTTAAACAAACTTGTAGATGTGGATCTCGAAACAAGAATATGATGAATCTGGCCCATCAATTGTACATCGTAAATGCTTCTAAGGTAATACAATCGAAACTTATTTGCAAGGGAGCAACTCAATGAGTTGAACACATACTTCTAGTCTATAGAACGTGTATTTTAACTGAGTTGCCAACTTTTTGCTCCCTATGTCATTTTATTACCAAAAATTTGCAATTGTTTCGTCAGCCATGTCACATGAAATTTTCAATCATCGGCATGTGATTGGGTAAATGAAAAATGAATTATGTGCTATTGCTGATCGTTAAATATACTTCCTCTTGTTGTTGCAAATCATTTCTTCGTTCACTGGACAACAAAAAAAGTTTAATAAAGTTTTTATTGCTTCTTGTCTTCAGCATTTGAAATTAAAATAATTATTAATCATGCCTTCATTTAGTCATTGCAGTGATAAGATGTTACAGTTTTTGTTTTGCGGCGGTTCATAATTTGACATTTTACAAGCTTATTGGAGTTCTCAATTAGATCTTCTGGAAGATTGTAACTACACAACTGTTCATCAATTTTGTTAGAATAAGTATAGTGATGGTTAGATCAAACTTTTCATCCTCTTTTGCTGATTAATCAAAAATTCCAAGCTGGCCTTATATATAGGAACTTCTAAGGATCTTGAAGAAAAATCAGTACTTAGTTGTGGGAAAGATGGAGACAGAATGTTTATATGATCTGCTACCCTAACTTCAGAGAGATATTTAACCAACTTGAAGTATGCCTTCCTTTTCTGCGGGTAATTAATTCATTAGCAATATGCTCCGGAACGAATTACAACAGACTCTATTGGCTGAAGGAATTTGTGTAAAATAGTTTAATACCACTTATTCACTTTTACTACCATCTCTCCATTCCTGTCAATGCTCGTTGCAAAATGATAATTGTTCTCGTTGTTGAAACAAGTGGTGATTTGTTAAAGCAGTTAAAGCAGCTTCCGTCCTTATATTCAAATGAAGGCCTTCCCTTTTCTTCTTTTTTTTTAGTTTTGACGAGGACGCATTTCATAAATCAAAATTTCAGAATTGCATTAAAGAACTGTCAAGTATAATAAATATCCATTTCACAGTTATTTAAACGTCTCTTAAAAATCACGAAGTTAGATTCCTATCGGGATATTAAAAAGAAATTTGCAGTATTTTCCATTTCCTTAATTTGCAGTGGTCAACTGATTAGTTGATGAAATCACTAAAGGAAATCAGTTAGAAATAAACTGCTCAAAAAGCCGACAAAATTTTAGTTTGCTGTGTTTCAGATCAAAGTTTCAGGGATCATTTTTCTGCCAGGAACGCGAAATTTAGACGGTTTTTGAAAAAAAGCATATTGACACTGAATAAATTACTTACAGAAGAAGTATCTTTTGTCTGCCTTTTAAAGTAAGGGAAAAAATGTATGAGTTATTGGTCAAAATATTTGTATGAAGAAAATTTTTAATATGTCTGGATAAACTAAAGAACACTTATAACGACATGGAAAATATAGTTTTCTTAATTTTTCAATAAACCACTGATGTGTAGTGCGCTATTTGTCGCACTGAAAATATAGAATTTTCGACAAAGATGGGGCAGGCAAAAAATGAACTGAAAGAGAGAGGAAGAAAGGAGTAACGCTGGGGAAATAACACTTACCAGTTGTTATCATCCAACTGCTTACGAAAAGTTTGCAAAAAGAAATTGTTGAAGATTTCGCACTTTCCTCCACCTTTGTCATTTTTCAGAAAAGAAATCCAACTGAGCTGCCAATAACTAGTAGTTTCTATAAATTCCAACTGTTCAGTGCTCTACAGAAATCTTTTTAAAAGATTTTGGCAAGTCACAAATGTTAACTGCAAGAGATTATGGAGATTTACTTGAAGAACTGCAATGATATCCTACATTGTAAGGTGCCAGAAAAGCAAATTTTCGACGAAGGCTTTGAGAAGATGATTCTGAAGAAGTGCACCAATGTAAAAATCCTTTGAAACAAATGATAGAAAAATGACGATGAAAATTAGGAACAGGATGAAGTCAATTTTTAATTGATTTCCAAAGTATTTCATGAAAAAGATTATCATTTAATTTTCTATAAAATTCTCGTTTTATTTTTGAAGTATACAATCCTAAACTATCGAGGAAGTTTACGACTGACCTTCAACTTATCAACTCCAGTTATCAGCAAGGTAAAACAAAAGACTTAAGATCATAATTTTTTTATCGTTGAACAAAAAAAAATTTGTTGATGAACAAAAATCATTTGACCAATTGTAAAAGTTCGAAGTGAGCGACTGTTCAGATCATAAAGAAAGAATAATTGCTACTCAGAAAACACAAGTAAAAGGAATGCAAAAGATAAAGAAGCGAAAAATCGAAAACATATGAAAGGTAAGATGCGAAAAGTTCGGAATACTTAACAAGAAATAGTGAATTTGTTAGTCATTTCTTCTAAACGGTGATCTGACCATGTCTGAATTAGTATATTTAAATTGCACACAACTTTGTTTCGCTTAAAAAGAATATTGTTAAATATTATGCTGATCCTATATTAATGTATTGATTGATCCCTGGCTTTCATGATAGCATCTTCAAGGATTCTGGCTTTCCTCTTTGTCTCAAATGCGAAAATTTTTAACTCTGAATCTCAGAGACAAGTTATTTTGCCAAACAAACAATACTATTTATTAATGAATTAAAGATAGATTCAATCTCGAAAAAAGTTGTAAATTTCAAAGGCACTTTGTTGACAATCAGTGATGAAACTGAGAATATCAAATTTTAACAACTCATGAAAATAATAACTCAACGTTTACTAACTGTAATACATAATTTGTTTCAAGTTGCTTCCAGTATTACAGTTTAAATTAAAAAACGATTTCTGATTTAACCACGCAATAAATGATAGGACAATATTTCTCTCCCTTTCTCTCTCTCTCAATAGTTATCTCTCCGAATGATAAAACATATAAAAAGTTTTATGCAAAAAAAAAATTAATTCTAATTGTACGGTTAAGTCAGAAGTTTCCACGAGAAAAAAGTTCGGCTATTTCGATGTAAATAAAAATGGTTTGATTTTAAAAATATTATCAGAGATAAAGACAGGTTGATTTTCGGATTGTTTTCAGTTTTTTTTCATATGCTTGAAAGACAGAGAGACGAAAAGATTGTTAGAAAGCAGAGAAACAGTCGTTTGTTGTTGTTGCTGTCATCGTTACAATTCCAGATAGATGTCACTGTTTTCAAAATTATCCCTCAACATTCCTTCCTTCTTACATTTCTTCTTTATTCCTCTGTGGTGATATCAAAAGTGCCTGTGTGATAATTGTTTACTTGTCTATCTATCTATCTAATTACTTCTCTGTTCATTTATTAATCCATTCTACTTATCATCTATTTATCTTTTTATCTATCAACATGTTTAGCTTCTCCACCATCTAAGCGAACATTAGCAAAAGGTGGGTGTATTGGTGAGGATGGAGATGTTAAGATTTTCAATAGAATTGCTCTCTTTTCTCAGCAAATCTTCTCTTGAATTCTCAGGAAAAGTATTCGATCCCTCCTCCTCAAGCATTGGCTAAGCCAGCAGTAAACTATTGAAGCGATATCTCTTACTGCACTATATAAGCCTCAAAATGCACCTCAGTTCACTGATAGCTTCACTTCATCTCGACAGCCTTCATACTCAAATTAACCTTCTGTTGTTGCCACTACTGCTGTAGTTTGTAATGCTTTAAGAAATTTACTTAAACTTTAAATTTACTTAACTTTAAGATTATCATCTGTTAAAGAAACGAAATGGGAAATTTAGATAATTGCTATACCTCTTTTGTGTTGTTTTCCTACTTTATTGAGTAAAAGTAGGTGAAAATAAATGGAAAGGTAGAAATTTTAAATTGTTTTGGCATTTTGAAGTGTTTTTTTTGTGGTTTCGGAGATGTCTAATTGACCTGTCAATTAAATTTAAGCAGTAGATACCAAAACATTAGTTAAATCTGGCTAATAACACATCGCTTATTGTTTGAGTTAAATTTGAGTAGGGATGAGTGCAGAAGAATGAATATTCGTTGAAGTTAAAAACAAGGACAGACGTACACCAAATTTTCTTTCGCGAAAATTTATAGATTAACCTGCCCAGCTGTATAAGTTTCAAAACTCATAAGCAATGTGTGACGAGGAAGTAGCGGCATTAGTAGTGGATAATGGATCCGGTATGTGCAAAGCCGGATTTGCCGGTGATGATGCACCTCGAGCTGTATTTCCATCAATAGTCGGACGACCGAGACATCAGGTAAGCTTTGAAATTCTATTTGTATATCTAATATAAGCAATTTAAATTGAGTGAAAAAGTATTATCTGGCTGAGGGAGTATACCCAAACTGAAAAATTATAATCGACTTTAAAAACTAATTTGAAAGATTTTCATTACTTTTACACTCAATGAATAAAAAGTTCTGCAGGGTGTCATGGTCGGTATGGGTCAAAAGGACTCATATGTAGGCGATGAAGCCCAATCGAAGAGAGGTATCCTGACGTTGAAATATCCAATTGAGCACGGTATTGTCACAAACTGGGATGATATGGAGAAAATCTGGCACCATACCTTCTACAACGAACTACGAGTTGCTCCCGAGGAACATCCAGTACTACTTACCGAAGCTCCGTTGAACCCAAAAGCGAACAGAGAAAAGATGACTCAAATCATGTTCGAAACATTCAATACTCCAGCTATGTACGTTGCCATCCAAGCTGTTCTGTCCCTGTACGCTTCAGGTCGTACCACTGGTATTGTACTTGATTCCGGAGATGGCGTTACTCACACCGTACCAATTTATGAAGGTATCATTCAATCGAATCAATTTTCACAACTTTCAATAATCATTGATTCAAAGTTGGATTGTAATTAGCAACATTCAAATGAGAATCAGAATGTATCACTCCATTAACGATGTGAACTGACTTCAACCATAACGATGAGTTATATAAAACTGTAAATTGAGTACAATTAATTGAACTTTCGTAATTTTAGGTTACGCATTGCCACATGCAATTTTGCGTCTTGACTTGGCTGGGCGGGACTTGACTGATTACTTAATGAAGATTCTCACTGAGCGTGGTTATTCGTTTACGACCACGGCTGAACGAGAAATTGTGCGTGACATCAAAGAGAAGCTGTGCTATGTCGCCTTAGACTTCGAACAGGAAATGGCAACTGCTGCATCGTCATCATCCCTTGAAAAATCTTATGAATTGCCTGATGGCCAAGTGATTACTGTAGGCAATGAACGATTCCGATGCCCAGAAGCTCTATTTCAGGTCGACTAGAAATTTTTAATTTTTTCTGTAGAAGAAAGAGATTGCAGAATAGACGTCTTGATTTTCTCTACGTCATTTTATAATTGGAATTCCGATTTCCTGCATTTTTTAGCCATCCTTCCTGGGTATGGAATCTGCTGGTATCCATGAGTCAACATATAACAGCATCATGAAGTGTGATATTGATATCCGAAAAGATCTTTATGCCAACATTGTCCTGTCCGGTGGCACAACTATGTATCCTGGCATAGCCGATCGAATGCAAGTAAGATTCTTATTCTAGACGCATATTTCTTTGGAACTAATGAGTATGAAAAATGAAGATATGGATGATTAAAGCTCCATTCTCGAGCTTTGTTCCTTTTCGCTTTTCCTGATCTTAAATATTTTTTTTTACTGAAGGAAGGGTTTAATTTATATGAATACTGCAGAAAGAAGTGACTGCTTTGGCACCAAGCACGATGAAGATCAAGATTATTGCACCACCGGAGCGCAAATACTCCGTATGGATTGGTGGTTCTATCTTGGCTTCCTTGTCCACTTTCCAACAGGTACATCTAGTTCTTAATGTTTTTTCCCGAAGTCAGGAATAAATTTTAAACAAATTTATCTGTACCAAATTGGTAAGAAGGAGATCAATGCTTAAACAAATAAAGATCAGGAAATCTTAGCAATGATAACATGACCCATTGAACTTAAACAAATTTGTAGATGTGGATCTCGAAGCAAGAATATGATGAATCTGGCCCATCAATTGTACATCGCAAATGCTTCTAAGCCTTTTTATTGCTTGTACATCACTCGAAACGTTTACCAAAGTGCTCAAACAGCCATCCACACGCATGCATGCACACTACGCTTTCATATATCGCCTTCTTAAATTTGCTTCTTATCATTATTATCTTATCTGGTACTGGAAACCTCTCAGAATGATTGTCTAACATCAAAAGATGTCAAACAAAGGAGTTATTCTGTTGCCTCACTGCCACTTGGATCAAACATAACTTTGTCGAATGATATGAAATTCTCAGTACCTAATCGAATCTACATGAATACCATATTTATATCGTTTTGTCACAAACAAATGCATACAACACCTGCAATTTTTTATTGGCACGTTTTTATAGGCAAAGAAATAAATCGAATTATCATTGCAATGAGTGCGTACCATTTTTTTTGAATGGAATTAAACAATACAACTGATTATTCATAGGATGTTGCTTCCGTATCTTCAAATTTTGTAACTTGATGCGACAACTCATCGAGCCTTACATAAGCAAAAACCTGTTCAGCTGATATTTGAAGTCTGAAGACTTCAAATAATTCACTTGTATCTATCAACTAATGATGGGGCCAAGAAGTTTGAAGCATTCTTCGGGAAGGCTCATAAAGCTTGGCTTGAATCACAAATCAAGCATGTAAAATTGAGAATGATTATAGAAGTATATGATTCTCCTTACAATAATTATCAGCCACTAATAAGCAGTCACTTTTCTTCATTTCATATAATATTTGGACGCTTAGAAGTAAGAAATAATTAACCATTAGACAATCTGTCATTTAATCTATTTCTCTCTTCTTCAGTTTTTGTCTTCAATATTTTACTACAAGTTACTGCAGTACAGCAAGCAGCGATTGTAAACGAAGTGAGTGAGACTAATAAAGCGGTAGTAAGTGAAACCTGAAATTGAAATTGATTTTACTAAAATTGTAGTAACGGACTTAAATCGCTAACTTCACTTCATTTTACATTCTGGAAATATATCGTTGTTAAATTTTGAAGAAAAACAGAAGAAAACATCAATGGTTAAGAGTGACGTACTAATTATTATTCTAATTAGCAAATTCCAAGATTTGTTCTACTTTTTGCGCTCAGAAAAAGTTGAATGTATGGTAACTCGAATGGCATTTTTCCATCTTGAATGAGTAGAGCTACTGAATCAGTATCAATTTGAAAATACCTTCGAATAAAACTTTTTTTGGGCAGGACGTCGAAGCAGATTTGCGTAAGCAATGGTTGTTTCTACCGGGCAACATGAAAATAACGAATCTTCGAGAAAATAAAACTGCGGAATAAATACTCCAATTGGACCAAAACTAACAATCACCCAAGTTCGGCTAGACTGAAATATTTATCAGACATAAAACCCCTCATCTAATAACTCATTATCATCAATCATTGCTTGTACGCCAAGTTCAGTGCATATTGCCAATACTTAACTTAAAATGTCAGAGTTTTGGAAATGGGGAATAAGAAAATAGTGAAGTTTGAAATAATTTGAATATGAAATGATTATTTTAATAGTCAAAAGATGTGATATTTTTGTGATACTAACGGTATTGCCGATACAGCGTAGCAATATCAAAAATTTATAATGAATACAATTAATCATGAACATAATCATACGTACGGCAACTTGATGATCGGTGACTTACTGTTGAAGGCGAAATGGAACACTTAATCATAATAGGGTATATTGTTCTTGGTGAAAAGAAATTCTCAGTATCGAAAAACAAATCCGGGACGGCTTCCCACTGCAATATTGGTTTCGTGCGGAATAGCTGTTGGAGTGCTTTTAGGGGACTGTCCGGCATAACGTCCCAACCAAGACGAACTCGAATTTTCCATATTTTCCGCATTTGATTTATGAAGGATCGTTGAACATTATTGTATTTGTCGAAATGACTAATATTATGCTCAAAATTAATTGTTCCATCAAATAATTGGCAGAGTGGAACCGATTGAGAATCTCGTTCTGGGATGCCATTTTTTAAAAAGCTGACCCTGTTATTATTTTCTTCCGTCCAACAGTTAGCAATATGAAATGGTGCTGAAAAATTAAAATAAAAATCTCTTTATCAAAATCCATGAAAAGTCTGGATTCCTAAAAATAAAAAAGACTTAGTTTAAAAGTTCCCCACATTTTCTTTATCAGCGTGTTAACTTCATCGAAGGTTGTCTTGTTATACAAACTTTTTCACTAAGCCCTCATTGCAAAAGATGAATCATCCATTTTTTATAATCCTTAAAAAGCAAGAGATTCTTTCGTTCAATGTCTGGCAAATTTACTATTCTTTGATGAGATCATCAAGCTGAGATCAAAACCAATTTGTACTGACGAATTGATCTTAACTGATTCGCCATTGATATCAGCAGTTAAGACAACATCCTAAACATGTATATTGGGATTCCAAAAGAATCATGAGTAAAAAAATGAGGATAGAGCGTCCAAATAATTAGTGATAGAATTATTGCTTATTTTCTTGATGTTGATGATAATATTAGGCTTATTCTAAAAATCACAACAAACTAAAACGAAAAGACAGAGAAATAAATGAACGCACTGAAAAGTCAAACTAACAAAGAAAATTGATGTAGAAAACATACTTCCAATATCTGTTCACATGAAAATTCGAATTTATGAACAATTTTATTGCTAGTTGCCAACAAAATCTGTAATTGTATTATTATATGTTAACCGAAACAGAGCTCTAACTTTTCAGTATTGTGTATTATCTAATTAATAAAGCAATGTAAAGAATAATGACTGTTTTGTTAACTAATAAATCCATCATTTTGCTAATTAACAAATCCCAGAACTGTTCTTATTGATGTAATTTCTAAGAATAACGTATATCTATTCAATGAAACTTCGAGTTTATGTTCTAAGAAAGAATAACTTTCTGCGTCGTATCTGTTGATAAGCATTTTTTCGACATCAATACACTCATAGGTTTTAAATCTTTACGCATTTCCATTCCACATGTTTTGGTGCCATTTGCACCAATCAACATGAGTCGCATTGGCTCCTTGAAGAAATTAGAATTCCTTAGTTTTTTAAATTATAGGGATAGATGCTATTATTGCGTAAAAACATATAGGTCTTCAACCTCCTTTCCGACCTTTATAAGATTTTTTTTTTTTTTAAATTAGTAATAATTTTTAAAGTAGTGAACATGATGTGAATAGCATACATATATTTTTGTTTGTCGTTGCAGGTCATTCAATGCCACTGTAATTTTCAAATCGTTTTGCCCACATTCAACAGTAATATACTGATCCAGTGTATTTACGTCATTGACTAAAGTTAAATTTCTAGAAGATCCTGAAATTTCTAAGTCATTGACATATTCCGTACGCCGCTATTGACTGGAAATAGTACTGTGAAGAAGCCTTCAAAAGTTGACGATCTACCATCTAAATTTAATCGCTGTATTCGTTTCGTAGAAGACTGTATGTGCCAGAGGTTGCAAAATTCTTTAATTTTATTTTTTAAAAAATGGCTCTTAATGAAGCAATTATAATTTGAGAAAGAAAAAAATTCTTTACCTTTCGGGATTGAAATCAAAGATAAAAGAAAGCAGAGCATGCATCGCATTTCATTTACTGTTATTTTATAAAATCTCACTACTAAAGCATCATATTTTATGGTATTTAACCAGAGCTTAGACTGAACTCCACCTTCTAAATTTTAGGCATGATAAATTTGAAAATTTTGACTGTGCACACTAAGCGCAACATGTTTGACAAGAGAAGTGAGAGCTGGCAATGCAAGGCATCTTGAGCTATCAGTTATTTGCTTATAAATATAGAAAGCTATTTTTTATTTTTTGATTTATTCGGTTGAGTTTTGAAAAATTTTTTAAAGAAGTGTTGTTTTTTAAAAACATACAAAATGAATCATTTATAAGCACTTTTCGTTGCAAAATATAAATTAGTAGGCGATATGATAATAATAATAATAATTCGAACTGCTATTTATAAAAGGAAATAATTGGGACAATGCAGTGAGTATTCGCTTTCATCTGTTAGTCTCTTACTCTGCCAATTAATTAATGAATGTGTCATTGGATGTGACATTCATTAGAAATTATGATCTAGGCTGGAACATTGAAGAAAATAATTAGCTGTTGATTAATTACCAAAAAAGCAGATGTATAACGTTCTGTCTTAGGTATTTCGTTGAGATATTGCTAAAACTCTCAGTCAAAGCAGAATAATCGTTTTGGAAAAAACTGAAAAGAAACACAGTATATGGTTAAAAAGGAGTGAGTGCCGTCTTAGTGATGGCACCGAAGATACGACGACCTAGTGACCCAAATTTCCGGGATTATTTTTGTGTCCTTTTGAACATCGAAACAGATACCGAATATCCATGCTCTCTTTCTTTTGTCTATCAATAAATGTCTACCAGCCATATTTTAATATCCTTTACTCAAGTTTATCACATTCAATTGTTATTGTATTGAAATCTATAAGGTTTGCAAATATGTCAACAGCCTGTGCGAAGCAAATCTTCAAAAAATCCAAACGTAATCGATAATATTATCATTTCATAGTTTTCTTCATACTTTCTAAATCATGAAGATGGATATTGACTGCTATGTTATCGTTTTGTGGACAAATCCCACTTCGCAATTTGAGAGAACAGTGCATAGCTACTACACATGTAACCCAAAAATGAATGTAAAATTTCCGATTTCCCCAAAATGTATGCAGAATTTTTGGTATCGATCGGTTTTCAGAATTTCCAATGTTTGCTTTCACCAAGTGAAGATCATAGAATTATAGTAATCAAAACAAATTCCCCAGATAAAAAAATCAATCGATTCGCTATTTTCAAGTGCACTGAAAGCAATTAAGTAGGAGAATGCATTTTCTCTGAAGCATTGAGTGAATTTATCCAAGTTTTTCTATTCAACTTATGATGAATTTCTGTTCTAATAACCACATGTGATCAGAAGATTTCTAATCTACTGTAAATTTCAAAATTTTGCTTTAATTTTACAAATGCTTTTTCTTTAGGCTTAATATGACTCTTGTTCTTCTGTTTCACTGCTCTTCTATCAGCAAAATCTCTTCACAACGAATAGTTTAATTTATTATTCCTTAGTTCATCTCCATTTGTAGATTAGTGAGGACTTAGAATTCGAATCTTTTATTCCTGGAGACAACTGGATTCTGCTAATCTTCTGAATTCTGGTTCTGCTAAACTTTTGAATTCTGATTCTGCTAAACTTCTGAATTCTGATTCTGCTAAACTTCTGAATTCTGATTCTGCTAAATTAGCTTAGTTCTACAAGCTTAAAATGACAGAAAGACCAGTAAAATTAAACCGAGAAGGTGTGAGGATCTATCATGGCTATGTATCCTTAAAAAAAATGCTATCATTTTGTAGATGTATTGATATATTATGAGAGACAAGGGAAAAAGACAGAGAATGAGAGAGAGACTTGAGGAATATCAAGTACTAGAAATTAAATAATGAATTAAAATTAATTATGTTATATTTCCTAGGCGAATGACTCCATTGATATTATGTACGCTATCATATTTGTTTGCACTTACGCTAACTGCAAACATCCCGGAAAAATCAATTAAAAAAGTTCATCACCCGGAAACGATTTGTAAATTCTCTGTACATAACGGTGGACCAAACGGTGAAGAAATTTCGGGTTAGTACTGTTCAAATTTATTTCAGTAACCTCGGTTTCAAAGATTTCCACTTCCTAAACTTAAAATCTTCACTCTCACTGGAATGGCGAGAACATGGATGGGAACGGTAAAAATATTATTTTATTAAATAATAGTAAGAAATATTCGCAACATCGGAATAATTTTCTATTACAGACATATTTATTAATCAAAATGTTGAATTTCAAAAGATGAGACTAATTTTATGTCCAGTTTTTTTTGTATTAATTTAAATCCAACGAATTGTACATAAGAATTTCATTACTATTTTAAATTTTAAATTATTGCGAAAACTTTCATAATTCAATCCAGAGGTCAAGGCTTCACTTGGCGAACTTACATTTTAGGTACGAATTTGAACTCAGAACTGTACTATAAAATAAAATGTGATAAAGAAAAGGGTTACTGTCTGCATGTTGCAAATTGCACGGTGAGAAGTGACAAAGAAACTACGGAACCGTATCGTATCATTGATGAACATGGCTGTACCCTGGAACCGAGCTTATTTGAGCATGTACAGGCAAGTTATTCAAATTAACAAAGATTTACCGACATATAAAAGATAAGTTCAAAGAAGAAATCTCGATAGAATCAATTACCGACTTTTTGAATTTTATTCTGGATGGGAGGGAGTAATTATTATCAAAAATGGAAACTAATCAGCTTAAAATTAAGTTAAGACCTTCAGAAATTAAAGATAATAGCTCATCACAATGTAATTACCACTTGATCCAGTGCCGTTGAATTTTGGTTATAGAAGAATGTTCTGTGTGGCAAATTTATTTCTTTTCATTGATGATCGCTTATTTGATTTGTTAACCTAAAAAGGCTGAAAAGATCATACAGCCCGATCAAATTTTATCCAAAAAAAAAAATGATATCAGAAACGGGCAGAATAAAAGCAATGATTCTGTAAAAAGTTCAAGGCCATTTCAGTATGAAGATGAATTTACGGCTGGAATCTACAATCCACTTCCTATCCGGTTTCGCGGATCCAACTCATCAGTACAATTTTTCTGCGGAACAACATTAATACCAACAATTGATGGTAAATGTTCCCGGAAAATGTGTACTTGGAATGAATATGATGTCAAGCAGAATTTCGAGGAAAAAAATAAACTTTCATCGACCTAAAAGATATAGCTACATGGTTTTGATATATTTACAAGAAAGACAAATATGAGAACGACATAAATTTTTATTTATTTCTGTAAGCCTGAAGGCGCACATTTTTAATTACATATTAAATAGCCATGACATTTTGGCCAAAAAAGAACAAGATCGCAAATTTGAAATGTTTTTTTAAAACTTAGTTTTGCGTAAATTAATCATTGCATTAGCATCAATGCTCCTTTGATATCGATTTCTAAAAAAAAAGTGCAATCTAAAATCTCACATTTTAAATAAAGCTTAGCATGTGATTCGGAAGTTGGGAAGCTTGCTTAACTTACAAACAAGGAATATAAATAACTTTTTGCCTGTCCTTCACATATTGCTGATCAGCAAATTCATTGGGTCAAGTTAACGTGGAATAACGCTATCAGTTTTAATCACTATATCTATGTCACTAGAAGCAAGTGAATGAATTTCACTTCTTTTTAAATGATAAGATTATCACTTCAAGGAAATAAAGAATTAAAATTTGAAAATATAATCAAATGCTGTTTGCACTCCGAATGTCCATGATGTTTAGTTATTTTTTTTTATAACATTTTTTCAAAAATTTGTGAATAAACGAATAAGGTCGATTTCATTGGAGATTTAAAATACTACTCAAAAGGTCATCCACATCGATCAGTGTAATTTTGCAAGTTGCGTAAACGCATCATATCGATCAGTGTCATTCTGCAATTTGTATAAACGAATTCATATTCAATATTCATTTATGCCTCACTAGCACGTCTTAAGTAGAAAAAAATCAACTAATCTTTCATCAGATGAGAATAGCATTCTCAAATTTAATAAATAAGTTCATGGTGATTTGATCATTTTTGATATCCAGATTCTGTTTTATGCCGTTAGGCTCAAACAGCATTTAGATGTGTAATTGTAATTTTATTGTGCAAATGTATTTGATTAAATTTGTTACTATATCAGTCATGTCAGAGCTTAATTTTTGCTTACAAAGTGAGATTGAATCTTTTTTCCAACTTATTTTCTTTTTTTTGTTCAACCTTCTTCGTTTTTTTTTTAAGTTTTTTTTTCAAAGTCTTTTTAAAGAAATATTACAAGATATTCCGAAAAAAAGAAAAAAACACAAACTTTGAAATTATTTCTTTTTCAGTCCATCGAAATAGTATCTTTCTAATTCTCAAAAAAAAGCAAGGAAAATTTCATTTAGCTTTTAGTTTTCATATTTAAGCTGTCCAGCTAAAGTATATGATGTTAAAAACAAAGGGGAAATTGCTCTATTCACAATGACTGATCTCTTCCAAGTATTTTTCAAAAAAAAACTTAAAAGATGGCAATCAAATAAATTCACAGTTGGCTGAACTCGATTTATTGCAATGTTGATTTTGCAAAAAGCTGTTGATTTTATTAACGGATAAAATTTAAACAATTTTCTACATATTATTATGAAAGGTTTTTAGCATGTTATCTATTGTGCAGTAAGCGTGTTTCAGTTGTTTATTTTTTTTTTTGTCTGCAACTTTTAATTTTAATGAAATTATTCCAATTCGTAGTGTTAATTTCATGCCATTTATAATGATTTTGAACCATGCAAGAACACAACATTTGAATGGACACAGTAAAGAATTTCAAATGACCTCTAATTCATTACTTATTTTTTCTATTTCTTTTGAACTTTATAATAATTTCATTGATCATGGATCCGTTCAGTCGATTTCCCTTGGATATCATTTTTTGCTTATCATAGCTGCTCTCCAAATGAATGCAAATGAGAAAACTACCGATCAATTTTGATTGAAGTCATTAAAATGTTTTCATTGTTCATAGTTGTTAGCTCAATGTTACTCTAATATGATAATCGAAATTTAGTAATGAGGGTTGACGCAGGTTGACAGTCACCAGCACTATGCTGTACTATTGAGATTGATAAATTGTAGTTTATAGTCCTGATGGGTTAAATTACGAAGAAGATAATTTGAATCTAAGCCCTCCATGTAAATACCTGCTTGTATCTATTAGGATTTTTTTTAAGCTTTCGAAAATTTTAAGTGACACTGCAATGACATTACTCAGAGTGATTATGCCCTTTCGCGTTGAAATTTGCATTTTTCAAAATTAAATTGGCAATATGGAAATTTGTTACTTAACCAGTAGCAATATTTCAATTTGTTCCTTCCGATATGTGGGAATGAATTTTTTTCGCGTGGTTGTTTCAAATGACTTCTTTAAATAACAAATCACATTGTTATGCTTTGTTTAAAAATTGAATTTTGAAATGAGAAAAAGTAAATTGGATTAAATTCGAACTGTGGTATCAGTGATAATATACTTAGGCTATTAAGATTCCAGGAAGCATCCTTATAAAACAGTAACATCGAGTTATTTGAAGTATCCAGGTTGTTATGAAATATTGAGGATGCCAGGCTTGATTCAAAGAATTAAATTAAATATCGTGGATCATCAGTATGACCTATCTATCTACTTCCTCTTGCTGTTCATTAAGTTCAATTGATTTCTTTCCACATAGTCCTTGAACTAATTCTTCAAACATTTGCTTTGAAATACAAGTGTTCACTTAGATCATTTGTTATTCATAAGCGATGATTCAGCTCATTCCTTTTCTTTTTCATATGATAAACAGCTTCATAATTTCTTCTTCTCACTTCTTTCCACTCATCAAAAAAAAAATCTCGTCACATTAGGATCTCTTCATTCTTCCAGCTAACCTGTTAAGCTCAGGTGGTTGGTCTCTTTCACAAATATCTGTGAGGCGATATTACTTTCTGAATTAATTTTTACGCTTTAGATGCTTTGACATCATTAATAATATTAGAACTATTAATTTGATTACCGTGTCGAGCAAAACCGAAGCACAAGCAAGTGCTACTAGAAACCGCTTGGATATAAGATCAATATTTATCGATTCAAATTAAATTTCTTATAAATTGAAATTTTTTTTTATCAAAAATATTCAAAATCAAATTTTTATTTATTAGTAAAAATTGAATTGTGCTTTGGTTTTGAGGCTTCCTAAAGCTCTACTTTCTTTTTTCACTTGTTCCAGTTTCTAGAGTTAAGTAAGGGGATATTAATTGGAGGAAAAAGTAAACTAAGAGATCACATTCTTTATGTGTAGTGATATCAGAAGACATGTTGAGTTTAATGCTATATTTCTGAACCTATAGTGCCATATCTTCTAGCTGGCATTGTATATCAGTGTTACGTCAAAAAGGATTTGAAATTAAGCATCCATTTCGTTGGTGGTAATTTTCAGTTTAGTTAATAATTAAATCATTCTATTTCATACCAAATCAAATCAGAATACAAAAATGAAAAGAAGCAAATTTTACAAAATACTACTGGAAATTAATCAGCCTTTTTCCGAAAAAAAAAGTGGAGTAAAACGAAGAAAGCTTTAAAAAGTGAAGCTGTCATTGAAATTCCTACTTTACACAGAGGAACACTTTCCTCGTAGCAGCTGACTTTTTCTCATAAAAAAATCTTGCGTTCTCTTTTAGTCATGTTAACTTTTAACAGACCAATTCATTTAAAATATACTTTCAATCTCAATTTTAATCGTGATGTTAGAACCGAAAGAGTTTAAAATCAGCTTCAAATTCATTCTGTGTCCGTTGGTCCGTGATATTGACTGACCTTCAAACTGTTTAGAACTATAAGCGGATGATTTGCTCTGCTTATTTTCATTCATTCTTTCTCTTCACCTCTTACTACAAACTTGGCATATTTCTCCAAATTTTCAAGAAATTTGAATTCAGCAAGCTTCCGTGAGAGTCCATGGAAATCTGATTTTAATTCCAGGTGCTTTCGGAATGGATTATCGATTTACATGGTCAGGAACAGCTAGTCCGAAGTAATTCCACAATTTTTCTTTCTTATTTTCACTACGCAGAAGTTGTGAAAAAAGTAAAATAAAGCATTAAAGAGACCAGTGTCACTGCGAAGTTTGTTGTAGCGCAAACACATTGCAACTTAATTTCCACACCGGTAAAATAATGCCATTTCTATTGAGATCTCTCCATGATACCATTTTACAAAATAAATGGAACTGAAATAATTTAGAAATTGTTGAAGCTACGGCTTACCATGTTGCAGAGATACACTGGAATGGGCGCCACCGCTGCGAGTTGTAGCTGTGGTGACACTTTTTGCTTCGACGCTCGATCTGATAGCCGATTTTCTATTTTGCAGCAAGTTAGTATTTACTAATGGAGTGCAGATTATTTGCATTATTGAACAGAAAGGAAGCAAAAAGAATGGAGAGTTGAGTGGACAGCTGACCATCGAATCGCGCATTGCTTTGTAAATATGTGATGTGTGAGAAAGAAAGAAAGAAGAAAAATCTTGTGGAAATTATTCATCACATCCCTTTCTCATAGCAAAGAGAATAGTAAATCAAGACTTGGAAGGTTTTCGTCGATCCTGACTTTTAACCTTATTGCTCTTAACTGCAAATTTAAGCACAATAAGTGTTTATAGAAACGTTCAAAGCATTACATTCTACTAAACATATGAAAGTTTTTACAGGATAGCAGAATTATTACCACATTTCCGAAGTGATATAGCTGTTCTGGCTGCTTATGGTTATTTCTTTTTTACTGGTCTTTCTATTATCGCTTACGTTTTCGAAATGACCGATGTTTGCTTGACACTGAAGAACGATTACGAAAATATCTTCAACGCTCGATTAGCCAAATCATTGGTACTTGCCGTCGAAGAAGTAAGTGCTTTTGTAACAATTTTTTTGCTGGCCTGCTATGTATGTTTCTATCATTGTTTACGTTTTTTTCATATATATATATGTTATCTGTCATTTCTAGGTACCATTACCAATTCTATTAAATGTGTTGTTCACAAATGAACCAAGAATGTCAATAGCAAGTCCAGCATATCTTGTGTCATGGATTAAATTGATTGCGTTGACATGGGGCATTGTCAAGTTCACCAAATTGCGCTTCTTTTGGTGCTGTCTACCGCTTAATCCAAAACATGATACCACGTAAATTACTTCTTTGCGATTCATGCATGTTACCCGTAAACTGTAAAAAAATGCAAGAAAAATTGACCGATTCGGAAATAACAACTTTTAGTATTATTATTATCAAGCATAATTTTCTTTGTGAGCTTTGATGCAAGATATATTAAGAAGTATTATTAACTTTGTTAAACTCGCTTTTATAAATTATTCTTTTAATATATATACATATCCAGGTATAATTTTCATATATATATATATATATCCGATTTTAGTATTTTTGAAAATTTTGCAGGGAGAATCTTCGTCGTTGTTTCACGTGGACACGATATCGCATTATAATGATTTTCGTTAATATCTGTCATCTAACTGCAATTGCCACTGTTATTTATAGCATTGTAATTGCTAGCAAAGGTCAAAGAGAAATGAAATTAAAAAGTCCTTGAAATTCGAACAAAAATATGACAAATCTTCCTGGGCACATAACATCTTATTGTTAACTGGAAAAATTAATGACAAATTTATTTGCTTTTATAGGTAATAAGAAATTCGCGACAATTCCAAAAACATTGTTTTCTTCACAGGCATTTCGAAAGATTTATTTTTGACCAAAGAGAGGAAGGTCACACATCCTTAGTTATTAATAAGCACGTGTAAATAATAGCATTAATTAATTCGACAAAAAATTATTTATTGGCTTTTGTTTGGCGCTTTTTAAAGACAGCAAATTTCTTTATATATATATATATATCTATAGAATAACATTGAAATTTACCAAAAATCTTCAAATAAGCAGAAAACAAAGATGGACAATGGACATTGGGCCAAAGGTCCATTTCTACAAGCTATTCCGCCTAACAAATGACTTAAAACATTGAAATGATACATCTAACTGACCATCACCTCAACTATGGTCAGTATCTGTCCTTATCTCTCTTCTACAATTCTCTTCTACTTTTATATGATACGGTTAAACTGTCAACAGAGAATTACTAACTGTCGAAGATGTATCGCTCTTCTTGCCTGCTCTCTCTTACTTCTGCCCTATTCATTTCCTATTTGCTAACTGTTGACACACATACACGCATATATACGCGTCCAGACGCGTGGACATACATCAACATTCACATACACAACATACACACATACTCAGGCATATATCTCAGTGGCATTGATTTCTCGCCAACATAGAGTTTGTCTCAAATAATTCCCATCTAAAATGTAAAATTTACTCTTTGTTATTGTTGTTGTCATATATTGGCAGAACATTTTGACAGATAATAATAATAATAATAATGGAAGTTTATCAATTTGGAATAATAAATATAAGGATAAAAAGGTCATTGTTATGCACAAACAATTTGTAGGCAAATATTAGTACAAATTTGGTTGTAAATTTTTATCCAAAAATTATCAATTTTTAGCAAATAATTTTTTCATAAAATTATACTTGTAAGTTAAAGAAAAAATTCTACATACAATTATACTACTACTAATCATACATATGAACATTACTACTACATTTAAATATTTAAATTATTGATTACAACTTGTGTACATAGATATGAATTTGATTTAATTATCAAATGTATATAGCTAATTAAAATTATTCTTATGATGTATGATATGATTTTTTTTTTTTATCATTATTAAATGTTCCTAATGAAAGTTCAATTTTCATCGGTTTTATCAATGTTTTTTTTAGTTAATTTCAGTTGAAATTATTTGAAACAAATTATGATGGAAATAAGAAAACTACAATATTATCCATGAAAGAATGGAAGCAAATGAACCATAAAAGATGAAGAAATGCATTCCTATTGCTATTATTATTCTTTCTAAATAAATTGTATTAGCGGTTCAGTATGTCATTGTTGCATGGATCAAATGAATGGCGTTCCAACAGAATGCTTCGATCACATGGATTGCTCAAGGTTTGTTCTTCTACTTTTTTAAAATATATTTAATTTTATATGAGATATAAATGAAATAATCATCTGTTATGTGTAATTTATATTCATCATACTTTATTTAATCTACCATAAATATACTTTTCTTTCTTGATGATTTTTAATTTTTTCAAAATTTCAGTGTTTAGCACAATGTCATGTTGTACTTGGTTTGATAATTTTTATATTAGCTGCATTAGCAGATTATATGAGCTCACGAATTCATACGATCCGAATGATTGGCCTAGAGGAATGCTGCTCGTTCTACTTCATTTTAACGGGGTATTTCATTTTAATTCTCATGAAAGAAAAAAAAAAAAATGTTTCGTATGGATAATGTAAGAAAGAATTTAACTAAAAATTGCCTTGTTTTCATTATGTTCTGTTAAATATCTTCAGTCCTGAAGAACCGAGGAATAAAGAGTAAGATAAATAAAAAAAGGCAACATGATAGTCATCCACTATCCTTATGCTATTATTTTTTTATGAAAGTGAATTAAATTTTCAATCTTATCTTTGAATCTTTAGTATTATTGGAATTTGTGGTTCGGCTAGTCATCGTCGTGGTTTAATACTAGCATTCATGATAATGAATTTACATGCAATCCTTATTTTCGTGCCGGCAATTGTAATTGTTTCCAGCTTCGACATACATTTTTATCAGGTTTGTGAATTTTTGAAGATTACATCTATTGTTAAACTGAAGTGAATCGGAGTGTTTTTCCAGGCTGAATGTTTCGGCGAATGTGACTGGCATCTGTTGGCAACAAGTCTGCCGGAAAATAGTCGGTGCCAAATCCTTTGCGGCGAAAATATTGACCACAACAGGAGAAGGTATCACTGTCCACATTTGTTTGAAACTATTCTGTCAGCAGTAAGTGACATCTGTTCTTCAGTCAAACTGTGGACTTATTCTTTTCTGCACTGAAAATTTCAACATAAGGAAACTACTGATTAGTGGTTTTGCATAATGTATTTGCTTGATAGTAAAGTTTGCATAAAAAACAGTTTTACAATCACGGTTTTTGATAAGGTGTTGACCTGTAGTCAAATGAAGAGAGTAAAAGAGTAAATTTTTAGTTTGATGACACGATTGGGAACTGAATATCGTTTGGATGCCGGTATTATTGCAGCAACTATCTTACAGATGTTACTTTCCCTTTTTTCCGCATCACTTTGCTGCCGGGAAATATGTATCGAGTGTCAACCGATGTGGAATGACGATGTTCGTTTTTAAGATTTTTTGAGATTAAATTTGCCTTTTAAAATAATGCTCGTCAAACTGGCCATATATTTCATATTAAATTCTATAATAGCTGTATATTCAGTTGCTTCCTCTAATTGATTGCACATTTTTTCATTAAACAAATTTCGCATTTCTGATCAAGTTCAAAATCTTCAATTTTTTATCAAGATTTTTGATTTAGACCAAGCATAAATAGCTTTATTGCTCACCAGAATAAACCTTTTAACGACTGAATTCAGAAATTTGTTATTTTAGAATCATCAGTTGGGCATGATGATGCCGCTAAACTTACAGGATGGCATATCGAACTGAACAAAATCTTCTCTGTTGAAGGTAGTGTGAGTGTTATTTAAATTTCGTCGAAGTTATCATGTGCAAGTTTCAGTGGTCATTTTAATGGTTTTTGTACCACTTTGAACATCTTGCAAACAGATAAAGCGCAACAGTTGGCAGGAGAATATTTGAAAAGCCGGTCAAATGTTTAGGAGATTTAGATGCTAGAAAAAGATAAAGTGAAATTACATTTTTACTTAATTCACTAAATCAATATATATTTGTGATTTTTCTTTAGCTTACAAATTCGATCTATTTTTTGGTTCTCCATATTTGAGAATTATATTTTTTATTGAGCCATATTGCCAGTTACGTTATCAGTATCTTTACCATTATTATCGTGCAGATGTAAGTTCAGAAAGTACTTTAAGATTTATTCTTTACTATGTATGTCGGACTCTATTTGCATTTATCAATTAATCAATTCTACTAATTCGGTCCAAACCATTAATAAACGAGGACTAATCACTTGTTCACGATCCATTCCTTACTGAAAAGAAGTATGAAAATCGTATGAATCGAAATCCATTGCTTACTTCGTTCGATCTTATAAAAAGTGAAATAATGAGAAGGTCGTAAAATTTGATCTTTGAAATAAGCGGAACTTGGAACATAAAATTATAACAAGTTAGCATGGCATATCATATCAAAATGTATGAAATAAAAAATAAATTCTATAAGAACGCTTGAAAGATATTTCAGACAAAATCTAAATTGAATATTGGCTGTTAATTTCATTTAACTATATTTAGTTATACGTAAATTATCGATTTAAAAGTATGAAACCATTTGTAGATTGTAAAATTTGTAGTAAAGCAATTCGTGAATCTAGTCTAAAGAATAGCAATAGTGATTGATTTTATTTAGTCTGAATCGTTATCATTGCTTTCACAATACCATCATCTCGTGTTGCCAGATGAAAAGATTCAAGAAACATGAGTTGTTTATTCCAGCATCAGTCATTTCATAACAAATCAACATCATAATGCAGAAACCCAAAGGAAGCAGTAGATATGTTTGCAACTTGATTGAAGGAAAAGCTCATGTCAACAATAGTAATAATTAGCAAAGAATTTTACATAAATTAAAACTCACATACATATTTGATACCGGTGTATAAAATATGAGATTAGCGTGCTAGTGGGGAAGTTATGGAATACATCTATTTTTTGGGGTTTCAGAACTGTAGATCTGCGTTACCCGTAATATGCACCAGCAAACCGAGAAAGTTCAAAAACGAAGTTCTCACAATAGTTGAGTCTCATCTTTCTTTCATTGTAATGAACTTTTAAGGTTTTTTAAAACTTGCTTCCGATATTTCGAACAGAACTCCTCAGGGAATAAAGATAATATATTACTATTATTATTTCATAATCTATAAATCATACATTTGTGAAATATCACAGAAATACCTATTTATGAAAAAAATTATCATATAAAAAAATATAATTTTAAATACAGCGAAATGTCACTTACTGAATGACTCTCTAAGAAAGTACGATATGAAAACGGAACCTGACAAACTTTGACAGGATAGTTGTCTTCTAACTTCAAAATATAAAATAAATTAGTATTGCATTAATGCTTGTCACTTTCGAAACGTGACATATTCTTGATCGACGCAAAAAAAACAGCCGTATTATGCAGAGATTTAGCAGAACTACTATTCAAATTAATGATATCAAAGATATCCAAAGATTTTGTCTCGCAAATGTTAACTGGCCATTCCTTCTCCAGTGACAGTAAATCACATACATATGTAACACTTTCTATTCTCAAATACAACAGAACAACACGAAGAACAGATGAAATTTTAGTATAAGGCTCTGTTTTCAAAGATATGCCTGTTTTCACCAGCCAGTGAATTAAATAAAAAGATTGGACAGCACAGAAATTACGCTAGTATTAGAAAACTAGTACATGATCACGCTTGGTATTTAAATAAGCCACTTTAAAATAGCTTTAATATATGATTCTTCCCTCTGTCTGAAATTTTAGACATAAATACAAACTACATCATTAATTACATTATAAGTGAAACACAATATACCTGAAAAAAAGCTTCGAAACACCAAAAAAAAAACCAATAAATTACTTAAAGTATCAATGGCGAGTATTAAATTTTGTAGTTTATGACTTTGCAAAATTAACATCTTTTAAATATACAAAGAGGGCTGAGATTGAACTGTTATGAGTCCATTAATTTAGATTTCACAAAGTTCATAAAAATTTCAACAAAAATTTGCATAGAAAGTGTAATGCACCAAAATCTCGAAATTATGAGTTGGATTTAATTTGAACCGCTCAAATTGATAACGAACAGAATTGCATATATAGATAAAAACTTCTCACGGGAAAAGAATTCCAAAATCATTATGAGCGGCTCAAATTCTTTAGATGAAGAAATGTTTGCTGAATATGCTTCTCTTTCAGGCTATTTCAAAAACTATTCGATAAAACATTTTTGAAAACCAACAGAAACTGAGCAGCAAAAGGACGTTCTAATTCATAAAAGAAACTACTAAGATGAGCCAGACCAAATATAATTTCTCCAACTTGAATTAGCCATTTTACTCGTTGCAACATCCGCTAAAATTAATAGGACTTAATTTCCAAATACAACAAGTTCTACAATTGGTAAAAATTTGAAGGCTAAAGTGCAGGCACAGTGGTGTAGAAAGCGTCTGTTTTATTTTCTCATTTGTATTCGTTGCAAAAAAAATATCTTGAAGAATTTCTGAAATTGCACAGTAAAAACCTGAAAAACTTCAGTGAACTTTCCGAATATTTTAATATTGATCTAGCATTAACTACGCGAAAACTCATAACTGTTGAAAATCTTCATGAAAATTCTAAGTAAAATTTTAACTTGCAGTGAATCAAAAGGCAAAAATGTACCTTCAGCCACCTGATTAAGCAAATTCACTTCATCGCAGCTTAACTTTAACATTGTTGCCAGAACAGGTATCAAACGACCACGTTCATTAGTGACTTTTTCTGGTGCAATAAACTAGCAAAAATCAAAAATCAAAATCCCTTCTCAAAACATTTAGGTAAGTGTTGATACTGTCATGTAAGCATGGCAATATAGCTACTGAATATTGAATACTATATATATATAAATTGCATAGCTATAACATAAATTATGTTTCAAAAAGCTGTCCGGAGAGATCGAGTTGGAACGTGAAGTCATAAAGCAATACTGTTTCTATGAAGAGCAACACTATATGCATCTGCGGAAAAAAATTTAGTATCTTATGAATACACTACATATAGAAAATTGTAGCAGGAAAGTACATCATATCAAACATGGAATGAAAAATCAATAGCCCGCTCAAATCATGTTTAAATTTCACTTACCTTCATGATAACATTCTTCAAATACTCAGTGTTCGCCAGATGATTTTCACGCTCCCGATCACGTTCCATTCTTCGAATCACTTCTTTCAAAAGTTTCGTTTGCTCTATCAATCTTGCATTCGCTGCTTCGCTTTCATTCAAAAGCTCTCGCGTATGCTCTAACTAAATCACATTTCAAATAAAGCTAAACCATATTATGTTTTAATCAGTTGGATATTTCATAAACATTTTCTTCTTCAGAAATGCCTTTTACTGAATATTAATACATCCTTGTGGGATCTAAAAAAATGAACCCAAATCATATTAAAAGTGTAATATAAGCTTAAGACATTAAACCAACTTCTCGTAATCCAAAATTAGATGAAATGATTACAAGTTTTCCGAAAAAAATGTTCATTTACTTCGTGGAACAAGATAAAATATAATCGGACATATAATCGCTAAAGTATAATCGAACTTGTCTGGTAATCATTTGAGTAACACCCGGTCGTGTTATTGAACTATCTGGCTGATTCCAAATATCAGTTATGATCGATTCTTCCGATTCTCCATAAATCACTTCCTCTAGTGACTTTTCATCGCAGTTCTCCTCATTATCATCACTTCCTGCATCCCTGCCTACTGCATCTGCTGTTTCTATTGAAGGTCGAATCAGGTAGGCGCTACAATAGATATTCTTATACAAATTATTAGTTCTAAGTGAACAGAACTTATTAAAAAAGTGTGCTATAAAACCAAAGATTAAAAAAAAGATTTTATCAATGATTTCAATATTATTTATGCCTTTCATTTTCAAAATCAATCGACCATGCTTCATTTAACTCGAACAGAACGGCAAGTTATTCTAAAAAAATAACAATAAGGCTAGCACTACCCACTGCATTTAAATAGCTTTTAATTTTTTTAAAAAATCTTCACACCTGGATGACAGAAAGTCTTTGGAAGGTTTTTTTAAGTGAACAGAAACATTTTGCTCAGCAACTGTTGTTTGAACCTTTTCCATTTCTTTCCGTCGCAACACTTCTTCATCCAATGTATGCCTTAGACGTTTAATTTCTTCTTCTAGCCTTTCGCGTTCCTGTCGTGCGGTCATCAACAAATTTTCCTTTTCTAAATTATGTGAAATGGAACTTGCATCAATCTGAGCCAAAAGTTCATTATTCAACTTTGCTTCAGAAGCAAATTGTAATTCGAATTCTCGTCGTTGCTCCGACAACCTGGAAGTATAATGTACAAAATGTTTGAGTTTTATTGTGACCGAAATTTTTTATTGTTTTCGCTGTTCATTTTAGCGATTCCTACCGAAACAAACAACAAAAGCAATGTTTAGGATAATGAAGAACTACTCAAGTAATATTAAGACTAAAAGTGAATAGGATAACTTGCTCCTTTTTATGAGATTCGGTGGCAGCAGTGAGCTGTCGTTGCAAATTCGATATTTCGGTGGAAAGTGTTCCAGCATGTTCTGATGAAGAATCAAGTTCGCCTTGTAACATTCGATGTGAACTACTGGAAGCAGTTAAAACTGTTACGATTTTGAAAGTGCAGGTACCTAAGAAAATGTCAGCATTCAGAGAAGGTGGCTCAAATAAAGCCAAAATGTACAGCTAAACGCTTACGTCAAACTGTCAATTGTCTTCTTTTGCTGTCGAATCGTTTCTTCTAATATTTCAATTTCTCCTTTCACACGTATATCACCATCACCTTTCTTCCGTTCCAAAACATAAAGGGCTCGGGTCTATAATTATGATTTCGCCAATCCATATAAACATGAAATCTTAATTTGAAAAATGGAGTTTGAAATCTTGGAGTGTTAATTTGCTGGTTCAATTCGATCCGATAATTTCACCTTGAAAGTTGAGTACTCTTCAGAGAGATCATCGAGCTGTCGTTGTAATGATTCACGTTGAGAACAAAATGATATCAGCTGCCGATTTAATGAAGCATTCAGTGCTTCCAAATCTCTAATCTTCTCCTCATTTTCTCTAATTACTGTCATCAATTGATCTCGTTCTCTGTCTCGAGCAGAAACCTGCTTCTGGAGTTTTTCCGTCAAATCTTCTCTCTCTTTTTCACGTAAAACTAGTTCCGCTTTTGTTTCTGAAATGAGATAAATAGTTGCAACAAGTATTTTAGTTTTCGTAACAACCATTTTATACTCAGTATACATTTTGACAAACACCTGACATATCATCAAATTTTGGAAAAAAGACCTACCTTCCAATTCTTCCTTCAAATTTTTGAGAGCGGTATTCAATTCCGTAATATTATCATTAAGGAAAGTTTTTCCTTCACGAATACTGCTCATTTCCTTCATCGATGCCTCCAATTCTGTCCGCAGTAAATGTTTTTCGAGATTTACTGCTTTTAGCTCTTTCTGCAGTCGTTCAACCGTTTTCTCAAAGTCAGCCATTTCTAATGTGATCACATTTTCCACACTCTTTTTCTGCATTTAGTAGAAAACATTATTTCATTATTTAAGACTATATAAACCACGCTTTAAGTTTCCCAGGTCCAAATGGACGAATGCAATAAGATTTAAATAATCCCAACTTCTAGTCAATAAATAAGCCAGATGCAGAAGTTTGACTTCAAAAAGCTATTCCATGTTTCCTCAATAAAAAAACCATTCATTTTAAAACTTCCATTCTTTCGCATCTCATTCCGATGAAGAAACTAAATAAGAAAAAGAAATAATCAACCTCTTTGTAAGATTCGAGCTGTGCATAAGCATCATCCAATAACGAACGCAATTCAGCCACTGTATATGCTAATCTTTCTTTTTCTTCTGTTTGCTGAAAGAATAATGTGCAAATCGATTCATGATAATATTTGAAAGCCTGATAACATAGGACTCATCGGAAATATTCGGAAAGAAACTGACTTTGATAAGATACCTTGTCACACTCTTCTGTTTGTTTCCGAAGCAAATCCTTCATTGAAGCCAACTCGTTTCGTAACTGAACGAGATGGATAGGAATTCCATCATTATCATTCGATTCATTTCTAAGCTTATTTAACTCGACTTTTCTATCCACATCCTGAAATATCACTCTTTTAATACCTTGCTACACATCGCAATCTTTCAAATTTTCGATTTCTTTTTTCTTCCTCTTAAAGGACTGCGGATGAAGAAGTACTCACTCTGTTAAATAGCATCTTCTATTAATGAAATCTCGACTCGAATTTCACTAGTATTTAACTGAAAAACATTGCAGTTTTACCTGCAGTTCTTTTAACTTTGTTTTTAGCTCTTCAAACTGTAGCTTCAATTCCGAGCAATCCATTTCTAGATCATTACATTTCTGAAAATTTTAGATGTCTTTTTTTGTCTCCTGTTCCTTTGAAGGTTAACTTTAAGATTACTTTCTTGGTGAGGAATCCTCTGTTAAATGGCTTATCTGTGGCAATGCACGTACAACAGAATGAAATAAAAAAAACTCCTAGTGTTCTGAAATATGAAAATACATCTAAAGTAAATCATTCTTCCAAATGTAGCTGATAGTACTGATGAATGTTCCCATATGCAAAAGCATAGATATCTCGTAAGCATTGAAGATATTAAATCGTTATTTATACATTTTCAACTACTACCGTCAAATCTCAAAATTAACTTCATTCAGTCGTAGAATTTCCCTTGTTTTTTCCGTACTTTTCTTTTGCTCACCATGCAGCTTCTCTTCAAATTCCTGAAATAATTTAAAACATTGAACAAAAATCATTTGAATAAATATCTTGGCAGTGAATATAAAATTAACTGCAACATGAACAGATCAATTTACTAGAGTAAGCAGCACAAATGGTAAAGGAATAAAAAATATCAGTGCTGTTTTAAAAAATCTGAAAGTATAACATCAACACTAATAGAAAAGGTGCAGTTATGGTAATTGAATGGTAATTAAATTTGTGTAATTTGAGATATGAAATTATCTAACGGAATATCAGCATACAGTGGAATTCTTCTGCAAATTTGCCAATTCGATTTTGAGCTTTTCATTTTCACATTTTGCAGTTTTCAATTTATCAATTTGTTTTTTGACAAAACGGATCAAATCATTACGTGAGAGATCGTCGATCTAAAATTTGTTGCTTTTAATCTAAAGCTTACTTGATATATTCAAAATTTGATTCCAAGGAAAAAATGATGAATAGTACAAACGGATCATTAAAAGGAGTCTCTATAGTAATCTATCAACTAATGCTTTTTACAAAAAACAGATTCTTATGTAAAATTTAATTATGCTTTTCATGCATAACAACAGTGTGACTAATCTCTTTCAAACTTCCATCACATAGGTCCCAAGTTGAATCTTTCAACACTAACCTTTGATCGTGGTGTAGTAGCTCCACTGGTTGATGCAGTCACATCTATCAACGTACCACTCATTTGCCTCAATTTTTTTTCTAAAACTCGCAAATCACTCGAGCCACGTGCCTCTCATTTGCCTCAATTTCTTCCTGAAATTCGCAAATCACTTCGATTTTCTAAACCGCTCAGAATAACAATAACAGAAGCAGACAATGCAAAATAAATTATTTGCTTCCCGCAATTTGAACCTGAACCAGGCGAAGGTAAAGATGAAATTATGCAAAGCGTGAGTTTGTAACAGTGAAAGATTGTGAGATGAACTTGTCTTTTCTTATTTCCTTGTCCCTCCCAAACACCCTACTGAAAGTCCCTCCCAAATACCCTATTGAGAGTCCCTCCCAAATACCCTACTGATCTCTCCCAAATACTCTACTGAGAGTCCCTTCCAGATACCCTACTGAAAGAGTGGAGTTTTTGTCTATTGTTCAGATTAATCTTCATATTGGCAGGATCGCAGTGTGAAATATTCGAAACCGTGATGAAGCAAGACAAAAAACGATCAGTGGTCAGACGTTATGTTATCGGCATCCTTCAAAGGAAGTAGTGTACATCCTGGTATTTCCCTCTGCCCTTAGTTAGTGATAAATGATTAATAACGAATCTGCCATGTGATCTACGGATGCGTTTACATTTTCGGATATGAATTTAAAATTTGAAAATGCCAGGTGGTAATTCGTAATTTGTTTGTTAACTAAGTTAAATAACGAGAATACATGAAATAGAGTGTTTGTAATTGATTCTTAAATCTAATTAAGGTACTATTATCACGGAGACAAAGAAGCAAATCTCTAAAGTGACAGTTTATTGCCATCTTTCCCATCTTCAATTCAACTCTCTGCAACAATTCCGTCACTGACATCAGCAGTTTTGTTGCAACGGAAAACTTAATGCCTTTTTATGTAAAGCAAAAAAATATTTCTATTCAGTAGAATAAACTTCCTACCCTTCCACTCCTGTCTGGGAAAGTTATTTCTATATGATAAAATATTGAAAGGAACTCAAGCATACGTAGTTTTCATCTTCATATCAGTCTTTACTATCAGAACAAAGTATTGAGAAAATAATTTTCAAAGAAAAAAACTGAAATAGACAAAATTGAAAAGGAAATTAAAAAGTTAATAAAAGCAATAGAAATTTGGCCATTGAAAAGAATGAACAGAAACATTTGTAGAAAAGAGATGAATGATTTCAAAGAAAAATCACTATAAGAAATGTTTATCAGACAGTTGACTAGTAACTTTTTAGGAAATTATCATTGTAGCTAAAAACCCGTATAACCTTATCGATGCAGCTAGAATTGAATCAATCAACATATGAAAAGTGGAAGCTAGCAAAAAACAGAAAATATCAGTTTTTAAAAGACTAAAACTTATTTTTGGACTCACTTCGTAAATTATAAGACTCTTTAACTCTACCACACCTAACTTATGTCTAATCCACCAAATTTATCCCCAAATTCACTAAAAAATTATCATCAAGTAACTACACTCCACTAACTACATAACTACACTAATATATAAAGTAATAATTTTGCACATACATTTCAGAAGGCTAGAAAGCATACAATACCTGGCAAATGATTCTTGAAAGAACAACAGTTTTTTTTTTTTTTTTTCTTTTTTTAAAGAACCATTAAAAAAACTTAATTGGTTAAAAAAAAAAAAAAAAAAAAAAGACAGAAAAGATGAGTTAGGTTGGGAAAATAATACTTGACTTTTTTGTGCAACATGAGCTATGTTTGTTATAAAAGGAATCGAACAAATAAGGAACATGATATAAGTATTCCATAACTGACATGATATGTTAGTATTATCTGTAAGGCTCTCATTTAGTCAACAGTGATCTCGTGATGGATGTTGCTCGAATTCAAAATATAATTCATAATGTCGATAAAGGCAACAGCAGCCATAATATGCTGATTGCAATCAACGATAAATAGACACTGATCACCAGATGATAACAATAGAGCGATCCCTTCGTATACGGTGTGAGTTGGACGGCCAAACGGTGGAACCGTATAAACATTCTAGAAATCACCACACCATTTCAATAAATCAATAATTATTTTTTCGTTATTTTTTGACTAAGTTTAACGGTAATTCTTATAAATCATTATGCTAAGATGGCTTGTAAAAAACCTATTTTAAAATCAATCAATTTCATTTATCTGTTAAGTTATATTCGCTATAAAACTACACAGTGAGCTTGGCTATCTTCCTCAAGAATCTACGAAAATTATCAGTGCTCTTTAACGGAAGACTTCGTTAAAAGTTCAAAAACTAGATCTGAAATTAATATATCTAAATGGATTATGAATACCTCTACAGGCACATCGACAATTTCTAGATAATTGTTGGAGTGCTTTATAAGCTCACGCATGATATCATTTTTGCTGATCTTTCCGAGCATCATATTGTGCTCATTAACCACAGCAATGCTTGATAATTTCCCTGTTATAAGTTTGTCAATCACTTCGCCGCAGCATGCGCTATTTGTGGTCTGCAACTATGATTAGATAATAATAAATTTAACAGAGCAAAAGTCGTTTCAATCAAACATCGTCCATTACTAATCACGCTTTTTCTAATCCGGAAAAAAGAAAGCCAACAAAAATGAAAACTTATGGACAAATAAATGGAGGAACAACTTTGAACTTCAGAGCATGCTCCCTTTCTTTGAAAACTGCGAATTCAAAATTCACTACTAAAAATTAAACATTTGGTTTGTGTTATAACAGCAAATAGGTTAAGAACTGAAAATCTTTACTTTTCTTCTTGACGAAATTGACAAATTTTCATCTACTCTCTTACTTGACAATTACTAAAAGCCCATATTTTAATGTCAGCAATTTGAAAATGGAACTGGAAATGACAAAGACCAACCGTAACAATATCCTGCCATGTGCCAATACCGGAATCGAGCAATGTTCGGTGTGTTACATGAGGAGCCAATGAAAAACTTGGCTCTATCTAGAACACTTCCGACACACAAGTTTGACAAATTTTACAAGATAAGGAGAAGTAAGAAAGCCGGAACAAAAACATCTGATTCAATCTTAGTGGACGAGATATCGAGAGCTTCGGATAAATACCACTCCCTATTCAATTGGGTTTATTCCCATTTTTTTTTTTACCGACAGAAAAACTTCCCACAAGAATAGTGGAAAAGTTTTCACAAAAGCGAAATTTCACTTACCAATTTGATAACAGTTTCACAAAAAATTCGCCGCAAAGATAAGATATAGAGAATATCAGTGAACAGGTCATTTTCATCAGTTTGAAATATAGGTATACGATGAACATGATTGAGGCAAAACAACCTAGCTGCATCCCATACACTGCATGTAAAAGTGAAACATGAAATAATAAAGAAGAGATTTTCGGAATGATCAGAAAAAGCCTTAAAAATTAAAATGATTTGACAAATAGCCAGAATACACAGTTTATGATTCTCTTATCAATTCTACTATCGAATCGACTACAGTAAGAAATTTGAAACAACGAAGGCACTAACGACATATTAACGTTCGCAGTGATAAGTTTTTTCTTGCCATATGCTTCGATGAATTCGCGAACTGGACGGTTACCTATGTCAGAATCGATATTGAGAGTAAAGATGACCGCACGAAGACAATCGGTAACGGTTAGCATACCTATCGGGTTATATGCAGTTGAACTGATTACCATAGCTGCATCATGGCCCGACTGATAGAGAGCTAAGAATGATTTACACATCTGAAATCCATTGCCTCGATTAGATGAGATTCTGCACAATGCTCGCGAAAGATGAAAATCTTATTACTTTCGAATAAAACTTGTAAACAACTCATAATATCAATAATTATCAGCAAATGCTGATTACTGTAAATTCAAAAAATCACCGGAAGATCACCGTCAATCAGTAAAGTTGATCCATGAATGGGTGCTAAATCGTAGCATAACAATGATCGCATATATTGCTTGTAAGGATCAGTGTACCTATCTATAATGTAAATACAGAAATTGACAAATACATTCTGAAATTTATTATAATTTTTTTTCTAAGTTCTTGGGAAAGCTGTGGGTCGGAAGAAGTGGAAAATCAGAAAAGTAGAATATCGAGAGCCACCGTTATCGAAGGATAGTAAGGACTATGCCAATGATATCATCGTCTTTTCTCGACTTGAACGCCCTCGCAATATCGACTCCCCTGAGACTTTTGCAGAAGGTGACCTTCATTTTTTAATCTTCTGATTTATACAGCTATTTATTTTGCACAGAGTAAGGACACACCAAATGCAGCAACAATCTCCAGTTGACGTTCCCGAGATTGGCGCAGTATCACATAATCCTAAATTATGCTCTTCCTTAAGTTTGAATAAGTTTTTCGAATTGTATGGGCTGTTTAGACTAATTATCATTTGAAATTACTAAAATGTAAATGGAATTAAATTTAAGTTCCAGAAAAAAAGATCTTCTCATCAAAATAAAGGTTTCTTTCAGGATCTGTATAAATAATAACTAAGGTTGTGACCGCATAAGATAATCTTGATTCAATCTCTTCACTGCTAGGACCTTTGACAGTTAAAGCATGAAGAGAGCGATTTACTTAATTCTATATTCCTTCTACCGTGAAACAAATGGGCTTCTCATAATCTTGGATTCGCATTCTTGTTCATAAAAAGTCAAAGTTTGGCCTTTTTATATTTACTAGAATTAAAATTGGAAAAAAGATTTTCCCAAGAAAAGTTAGAAAAAACGGATCTAAATAAAGGAGAAAAAAAAAGAGAAACGTTTCCGGTGTTCCAATAGTTTCTTTTTAGTGCTTGCGCAAATTCACTCACAAAAACATCTCAACTCTTTCTTCCGCTAGCCAATCGCGACAAATGCAACTGAATTCTTTTAATAGTGTCTGAATGACGAATAAAAAGCCAAATTTAAATTTCGAAACTTTGATGGAATCTTTTTTATACTATAGGAGGATAAACTTTAATAAAAATCTCGCAATAACATTTATAACTAATGGAAGTTCATGGACTCAAGTCAAAGGTCATATCCACCCATAACATGAATGTTAATGCTACGAACTTCAGTCCCATGAATAGAGACATTCTAATAGATTCATTAAATGTGACTCAGTAAATGTTTCGAATGAAATAACATTGATAATATGAATATAAATATGCATCGATAGATTGATTAATGGAGTAGATAAAGAGAAGACAAGGTATAATAAACTATTTTTTCATAAATAGAAAATATCTATCACATGTTATTTACCTTTTCCGGTCTCAATAATGGCTTATACTGTTCATCCCATTCTTTCATTTCAAAGAATTGATTGTCCGTTGAAATTTTATGTCCGCCAACTGAATGATTTGCTAATGAACAGGCTAACCGATGACATGGAGGTACCTGATGAGTTAACAAATATTTCACTCCATTTTATTATAAGGTCTAGATGGGAATATTAGAAAAGTTGCAGAAAAAACGCCATTCACTTTTTGGAAATTCTTTCGCCATTTAACGAACTGATTAAGTTCACAGGGACGGACTGAATTTTTACGCAACGATCCGCCATCCTTCGACTGAGCCGAATCAACAGAATCGTCATCATAACGACAATAAACATTCATAACCAATGTGATACAGATCAACGAGTAATCGCTGAGCTATAAAAATAACGAGAAATGTAACTAACAATCAAATTAACTTCGTTCATCTTATTACGCCCATTATTTCTGCGTTGATGTAATATGAAATGATAATAAATTACAAGGATAAGCCAAAATTGATCAGCCTTCCTTGGAAACAACAGTAACTTTCAATCCAACCAAACTCCAAAACGTATAAATGTGATAAGTGAAACAATTAAAATCAAAACTGAAAACAAGCTGCAGTAGCGGCAACAATAAAAAGAAATGAAATGAGCATAGAATTTGAGAATTTTTTATGGGAAAAGGCCTTTCCTTCGTCTAGTTTTTAATGGAGAAAAAAATGAAATGATGAGGCTTCATGTTAGATATGTATGAAATACAAGCAATCATTCTTGTCATCATTAGCAATACTGCTGTCTCCAATTAGTCAGCAATATGACCAAAGATCGTAAAGCGGCGGCAATCACAACAACAACAAGCACAATAGCAACAACAATAATATCAACAATGACGATAACAATGACAATAACAACACCAAAATGGTAAAACGTGCAGCAATGAAGAAAACCGCAAAAATAATGATGAAAACTGGAGAATATATGAGTAGCGTCACAACTGCTGCACTGATACCAATCTCTGATCGACGACTTACTGCACTTCCTAAAAGTTATAAACAAAATACCGATTATCCAATAGGGCTTACAGCCTTCAAAGTGCTTTCTTTGCACTATTGTCATCCAAATGGCATCAGTAATTATATCCAAAACAAAGATAAGATATGACCATAATCGTAACTAATTTTTTATTTTAATTTAAAAGTTATTTTTGAATTTTAAACCAGATAAATTACATTTAGCATAACAATTAGATTCTATAGCCAAAGAGATTAGATTTGATATGCCATATGTTTATCAGAGATAATGATTAGTGTAACCAACTGTTATGATAAGCTGTACATTTTAAAATTAACCAATTGATACTAGCATTGCAGAGAATCGGAAAAGAAGAAATAAATTTTCCCGAAGGAAGGATTAATATAATGTATTACATTGATCGCGAGGAACTGGAAGGAAATTTTTTGCAAAATGAGAAAAACAAATTTGCTCTCTGACCTTTTATTTGCACTCTTCAACTGATTACTTCTGATTTTTTGGCCATTGCTATTTACAGATACCTTTTGTTGAACTATTGAGGGAGCTAAGCTGAACTATTGAGGGAGACATTTTCGATTGTAGTACCGTCGCGCCTCAGTTTTTATATAAATTCTTAAATGAAAATTTCAACGTACAATGATGTTTTCAAGGAAAGCTTCAAAATTCAAATTTGATGTTTTCAGCAGTGTGAAACGAAAGATTTCAATAGAATCTAATATTTTATAAATAATGGGCAGCACGTGGGGATTCATTGAATTACCAAACTGAACAGAAAGAAAAACACAGTGAACAAAACGAAAAATATTCCGTGGTCATACATCCTGAACATTATGAAGGTAGAATACCTGTGTTCATTCGCTTGGTTAATATGTCCGATTTCTTAAAGGCACGACAAAAAGCTCTTCTAACAGAGAAAGATGAATAAATGATTGATATATCCTAATGGGAATAAGAATTTAGAAACAACACTCAGAAATCTTGGGGATTCAAATTTCTTTTTCTGAAAATTTCTCTTCCTGAATGGTACTTTTAAGATTGCGGATTGCCTTCTCTTCATCTGTCCTGTAAATCAGTCCAAGAAACTGCACGAGAATTGCCGATACGAAAAGTAAATTCATTCGGCTGAAGCTAAGTCATCTTCTACTTTTCAGAGGAACAAAAGTCGTGCATCATTTGATTTGTTGTTTGCAAAAGCATTAAGTGCATGAAAATGAGCACTGATTGATTTATTAACTGGTCATACATCAAATAATTTCATAAAGCACCATTCCAAATTTGACATTCAATTCCGACACTGGTATCATCATTTCTGCACCCTGCTCCAGTCCTTCTGCTATCCAGAAAAACTGATTCATTCCCTTTGATTTTACCATCAAATTTCCCATCCTAGCCAGATAAAACACGAAAGATGATGTATTAATTTAAAAAATGAATATCTTATCCAGTGCACCCGTCACTTGCAATCGTTGAGCGGCGACTTGAGTGGCGACTTGATATCAACAGCTCTTCACAGTCATCCAGCCAATAAGTGAGCAATGTTCCGATTCCCTGTAACAATCATTTTTGCGCAATTTTCCACGGGAAGCTTTAAGCAGACTCATTTCTCATCAATATGTTCATTCAGGCCATTTCTTTGCATTGTTTCTTTCCCAGTTCGAATCTCAGCTGTTTTACTAGAGTATTAACTCTACCGGACATCCAAAACAAGCATTCGGGAAATTACCATTAGATGTGATTTTCTTAGCTGTTGCCTTTATATCAAGTGAATGCATTAAAATATTTGATATGAACTGAGACAAATATAAATTTGAGATTTTCCAGCTCATCACAAAAGCATTTCTTCGAAATTTCTTATGTAAGAAAAAAAACCGTGAAAATTATTAGCTTCTTTCAATATGGAACGAATCATTTGCAACTGAAAAAAAGGTCTAAAACAGACATCAATTCGAACTCCTCCTCGCGGTGAGCATTTGAATTCTGGATATCGAGCTAGCGACTGATAACTTTTTAGAGTGATTTGAATTTTATCAGGTAACCCGCTATTTTCCATTTTTGCTGCCAGTGTTACCTAAAATAGATTTCAAGTACAAGAAAATTTCTGCCAAAATTTTTTTATCAAGCTTTTCTTCTTGCGATGACCTTCATCGCTTTCACGGTACAGGGAAGCAATGTTGCGGTATGTAAACAAGAGAGCAGGTTAAAAATTAATTCTGTCAAAGATCAGTGGCAAAATTCTAACAAAAAATAACAGTCAATAATTATCCGAATTCATGCGAATGAGTGAATGGTTTTCAAAGTTTCATTATTTGAACGTTTTGTTCCTGACTAACATTAATTAACCGGAATCTTTCTTCATTAAACGAATTAAATTTGTGAAATATTTCGATCGAATTTCCCTCTTTGCAGCTCTTAGGTTTCATGAATATTTTTTGAATTTCGATTTAAGTAAAAAATAAACCGTCTGGCCAAAAACACAATATCTTGGTGCATTCAAACCGACAACCCCAGCGAACACAGGCCCTGTATTGAAACCCCAACGACAGTGCAGCTTTTGTCCTGGTCTATGCGGTATTTCGTATTCGGAGAGAAACTGGAAATTTCATTTTGTGATTCATTGATGAATCTTTCTTCAAAATCAGTGTTGTAATAAAAACTGTTCAAAAATCCAAGAAATGAAAAGTGTCTTTCTTAAACCGTCTTTTTCCCTTGTTTGTTTAAAATATCTAAAACAGGTTACTTTCAGTAGATAACCAATACCATTTTTTCTCACTTATCTCTTTTCTTCTTTCTCTCTCTATATACATATCTTTTTATAAAGTAAACAGCCAGTTAAAACTTGCATCTCTCATCAGAATCGCGACAGAAGCAATGTCTCGAACATGGTTATGTCGACGGATAATCGGAACTCCAGATGCTACCATATACGCATCTCCAATTGTTTCCACCTTAACGGAAAGTTACATGCGACGATGGCAGTTTTTAAGATTTAAATTACTGACCATCGTGCTGCAGTTACAAAAAATGAAAATTTCGATTTTTTTTGGGGGGATTATTTTTCTGATTCTTAGTTTATAGCGAGCACCAGTCGATAAAAATACCTTGTAGCATTGGTGTTGTGAAATAATTATATCAAACTTTTGGAAAACACCGCTCAACAGTGTAACCACTTCCATCGGTAGACTGTCACTGCAAAGCGATGTGAAACCAACAACATCTGAATACATTATTGTTGCTGACTTATAATTCTTTGGATCGACCCGACGACTTACTTTCAGCTCATCAGCTACAGACCTGAAATGTTACTTGCACTACAAATCGCTCGTTCTTACTAGCATTTGAGTTATTTAAAATTTTCCAGACCCATTCCAAAAAGATTAAATCGCGGAAATGATCTCAATAACTTCAATGTTTTTTTCTGCCCACTAAAATATGATTTTATCCTGAAAGCTATGCTCCTTATGAAACTGTTAATCTGAAATTGTTGAGACAATAGTACTTACTTGGGTAACAACTCAAGAAGCAAACGTTCGGCATGCTGTTGTGCTTGTTCCAATTGTTGCGTCCGTTCTTTTACCAGGTTCTCCAAATTGGTTGTGTACTGTAACATAAATTTCTTCAAAACTTCCTACTTTCTTTTCGCATATTTCGAATTAAACTTTCTTGATCTCTTTTAATAATACTGATAGTCACACCTTAGAGTCAGACTATATTGACAATGTGATGCAGGAAGAATTGAGTCGTCTGCTATGGTTTAAAATATCAGAAATTAAAATCTAACATTGTTCCAAAACTTCTGTAAACTCTGAGGTTGCTTTGAAGCAACCATTTAAAAAATTTTTTTGAAAAAAAATCGAACCTGTTCGAGATTTTTGATCATTTGATCAACCAAACTGCCCGATCTGAAGTTTTGATAGAAATACTTTGTTATATTATTGCAGAGAAACAATTGCTTTACTTTCCCCGAAGGAATATGTATCTGAGTAAACCCGCCGCATTCAGTAGGACTTCTGGTAGTTAATATCTTGAAAAAATTTAATTTACATTTTCAATGTAGCATCTGTAATTTTGCGTGCCAGTGTCGCATCAGGACGCTGATCGATGGTTTCAGCCCAGCATTTCTGCATTAGTGCAAGCAGGTCCGGATGTATTTCGATGTTTCCCGGGATACACGGATAAGGTGGAATCATCGGTTCAACCGACTCACAAAAAATGCTTAAATGATCGTCACTCGTTTCGATATCTGAAATGTGCAAATTAAATTTGTTCACCCGTGTATTCTAGTCTCTCAGGCTTTTAGCATTACAGTGATTATACTATCTATCCCATATTTATCTTAAAAAATTAAACAAATAAGTCATAAAAATATACCATAATGATTATCATCGAGAATGATCACTTTCCTGTGAAAAACAATTTCATACAGTATAATCCCAAATGCATATATGTCAGCAGCCTGTGCTTGTTTGATGTTGAACGTTCCCGCACCCTTACCCATATTTTTGAGAAAGTAGCGCATTTCTGGCGAATAGTAATGTAAATCTGAATTTGCGACTTTAGTGAAAGTTGTTCCAACAGTGCCATCTATTTCAATGGTCACTTCTGGCAGTGCAGCGTATGGCTTAGATTACAGCAATTTTATCATAGCTCTCAGGAAAAAGCACAAAAATATTTTTTAATTTCCCTCACTTACAGTGAATAATAATGCAAATCTAAGTTTACGATTTTAGCTAAAATCTTAAAGTCTTTAAAGAAAAGTAAAATCTTCTGCACATTTGGATCAGATTTGCATTGTTGACAAAATCATCAAATCAAATTCTTTTGTTGCAGGTTATAAAAAAATTTACGATAAATTTCGATCCCATCAATTAGAATTAATTCTAATTATTTCGACAGACCTGAGTTTGAAATTAACCATGTCCCGTTTTTGGCACTTATGGAACCCTTTGTATTCCATTTATAGAGTAATTTCGACAAACCAAATCCAGAAAGTTTCAAGATCCAGCGACTATCAATGAGACACTGAGATGGAGTCAGTGAACCATGATAACCAACCGCCGAGGCATGTAAAAACTCCAGGCCCTGAATTAGATGATATATTACGCACGCCTTACATCGAGCACAAGATTTTTTGTATCTAGAAAAATTAATTTTAGAAAAATTGACCAAAGGTGAGGTTTCAAAAAATTTTTTACAAACTCAAAGTGTGTAGAAATCTTTGCAAATTATGATTTACAACTACATGGTTTAAAAGATCGCTGTAAAAGCAGACCCGAATAATATCACGAACAAAAGCTCGCTTAAAGTTTTCTTGAAATGCTGGACCAATCTCGTTATCACCATTCAACTTATCTGTTGGACAGGCGGTTGCATTAAACATCAAATCAGCTAATGTTCCACGGAAACAATGATTCCAAACTGCATACAATTCGGTTCGTTTGTCAAAGCATATCCCAACAAACTGATTGATATTATCGTGCACCAGCTGTTTCATCTACAATAAACAAACATTTGAATGTGTTTCAATAGCCAAGAATGAGAATTACTGATTTTTTCTGCTAATGCTAGGCTAGTATTAACATGTATTTGCTCAGAAGAATAGACTAGTTTGCAAGTTGCGCCGATATATTGAACAATATCAGTTTCTTGTTTGCATTACCTGATGAAGAAGTGCTACATCGGAATTGTCAAAAAATAGTCCTGCTTTCAGTAAATATGGTTCCACAATCACTGATCCAAATTCGGTCATTGCAAACTCTCGTGAACGTAACAAATCTTTCAATGTCACCTTTGACTCCATTTGCTGCTGCAGACTTTGCATGGATATTATCTATAATTTGTAAAATAAAGTTTGTTAGTATTTATCTATTTATCAGAAAAATTTTAATACAATTTTTTTATTTTAGTATTGACTCAGGCATTTATGAATTGGCAGATCAAAAAAGATATTTCTAACAAACTTTATTTTAACAGCAATAATATTTACCGAAGATGTATCGAAATTAACAAATTTGAGAAGATGATAAGGGATTGCCCACGGCATTTGTGATGTCTCACCACTTTTCCTATAAACACATTTAATAGTTAATTAATACATTCGTAAATATAGGTGAGGTTTAGTGAGCGCTAAAAGTTTCGACAAAAAAGAAGGAAAACAGTAATTTAAAATGAGAAACTGAAAAACAACTAAACTTACGATTTCCGGTAAACAAAAAAAGCGCAAAATACCAAAACAAACGCCATTATCATCAGAGAGATTTTCACTACGGCTCTAAAATGAAATCGCATAAAATGAGCGTTGATATTGCAGCTCTGGTTAATTCTTTCATCAGGGAATTTTGAAGTTTAGCGCTTCTTTTATTTAATCATTAAAATGCATTCCAATTAAAGAGATTGCTTGAATTAGTATTATATTACCCTGTATAATCGCACAACTCTCCTTCAAAACCGCATAGAGGCATATCCACTGGAAAATGCCTTGTTATAGTTGTATTATAATTGATTATTTCACCAATCTGAAAATTTTTAAAAAGAGATTGCAGCGAGAACCCTTCGACAAAAAGGCCTAGTCACTTCTGCCTATCGACAGAAGTCTTTTGATTTCGGATCTCTACAAGTGCGCAGCAATAGAGCTTATTCATTTATCTCAACATAAGTACAAATTATTTTTGGTTTAGTCTCATTGAGAAGCATCAATGTAATGAACTATATTTCACACCCAGTGATTACTAACTCCCCGTTGCACTTTGACCTTCTAGATATTGTTTGTCTCTCAGTAGGATAAATCTTTTCTGTCTGCAAAGACTTTCAGTAAGACTTTCAGCAAAAAAGCTATCGCTGAAAGTTAGAAATTTTTTAACTTGATAAATCACTATAAAAACTGTAAATTTTTTAGCTTAGCTTTTTATTTTTACAAATATTTTTTCTATTTTAAAAGAAAAAGATCGAAGCTTTGAAAGTGAGGTTTTTGAAGTAATTGCCGAAGTTTTCATGAAACACTATTTACCAAAGTAATGCAACGTCCATTAGCTCCTGCCTCTATGGGCAGGTCCAGATCGCATTTCTCGCTTAGAAACAATTCAGCAATGTCAACTGGTTCTTCTTGAAATACTTCAACATATTTAGCTTGAAATGGTGTCAATCGAACCGCATACTGGTTTAACCATATTGGGCCAAATGGTCCTGCAAGCCTCATTTTTAACTTCTCGAAAGTAATCTTAGTGCAGATTAAAGTTCTAGCTTTGCATGCTTTTGAAGAAAGCATGGTATTAACACATTATATTTTATAAGAAAGTGATTTGGAATTGCATTCGAATTAAAAATATCACGAACCCGTGAAATTGTTGCTTTTCAGCATGTCAGTCAGTGATGCTAACTGTCTAAATTCACTAAAATTTTGTGATTTTTGGTAGATGTCGCGAAGAAGTGTGGAATATAGCCATCCTGACTCATAAAGTTGAGCATATAATACAATCGCAAGCTGAAGTTTTCAAAGTTTTCAAGTGTAATAAGAAAAGATCATAGATTAGGCCATTGTCCTTATTGTTTCCGAAGATGACATTAATAAAAGTTTGTTATTGTCTAACAGATGTTGTAACGATTGCAAAAATCAAAATTTTCCATTCCCACAACTATCTAGCCATTTTTAAACTTTTTTGTCCATTTTTCGAAAATATAATTTTTCAAAATTATTATTTAAAAGAACAAAATTTTTCAAAGAGAAATTTACATCATTGGTATGAGCTGGAATGTTGCGTTTTATGACTGATAAATTGCGCGACGAATAATAATTGTTGACAAGCTAAAGCAAATAGTGCGATAAATGAAAAGATTAAGTAAATTTTTTGCAGAAAACCAAAAAGTTTAATAAGACTAGCCTCATCTCTACGACCACTCTAAGTAGAATTAGGAAACATTTCACATTCAATGAATGTCCATTTTAAATTTATATAACCGTGCAATAATTCCCAAATGTCAAATTCTATCTCGAAGAATGGGGAAATTCAAAAGGTAGGTCCAAGATCAAGTAGAACTAAGAAACATTTTATTAAATCATATAAAAAACTTGCAATAATGGTTTCATCGAAGTAGAATTTTACAGTTTTATTTATACTGTTATTGGGAAGTATCCATGGTGGTTTGAACTCTCCAAGAACGAAAAAATCCAAAAGTACAGTTACATAAACAGTCGGATCAAGGCTAAGTTGTTTTACAGCTGCCAAAAATTCTATATAATCATGAAGATAATATCCAAATATCGGAATCCAAACTGAAATTTTTTGAAAGTCTGAAATTTTCAAGAAATATCCAAAATAAGCTTATCTACTCTGATAACAAAAAGTATCCATGAAACACATTTATTACCATATCTAGATTGCTTAGCGAAATAATGAAGAAATGTAAAACTTGAGATATACTTCTGGATGTGTCCTTAATTTCCATTAAAACATCCACCAATGGTCGAGTTGCATCAGATGTATTTACATGAATATCGCTTTGCAAAGAAATACCGTTTAATTTGAACACCGCCCGGATATTTGCAATTTTCATTTTGGTAGTATATTCGTCGTCAAATGCTATCACTGACCAAATTAATACTACCTATCGTTTGATAAAAACAATAAGGGATTTGTTAAAGAATGGTAAAAAGAAGGATTCAAATGGACAAGGGAAGCGAAAAAGAAAACAATCCATGAATTGTTGAAAAAATGAAGAAAACTGATTCATTCAGCGGATATTTCATAAAGTGCATTGAGCAGGTGAAAATAACCAGAATTGACTTATTCCATTACCTTATTCCAACTCATTATTTTAAAGAATGCAACCAAATTGAATGCAGCATTCAATGACGAAATGGTTGATGTCTGTAAAATATATCATTTGTGAGTTTTCATTTGTTGATAAGAGACTTAAACAACACAGTAACATTCAAGAAATAAACACTCAAAAGAAACTACATCTAACTTTTTACGTAACTCATGCAGAATGCACTCAATGAGTAAGAATTGCAGAAATATTTGCAGAATTTGCAGAAAGCAAGATTCAAGCCTGCAATTTCCTTTATTCATATCATAGTACTGCAATAAGTTAATACCTGCACAGCGGAACTGCGACCATTATTGAAATACTCATTGGCAAAATTGAACTGTAAAATGTTCCATTCTTTCGTTAATTTGCTAACGATATTTAAGTCTAAAAACAAAATTGATGTCCGATTCATGTCCTGCAAATTTTACTGTTTATTGATCAAATCACTTCCTCAATGTCTACAAAAAAATAAGCAAAACACACAGGTTGCCATCACCAAAATCACCTTAGAAAAAAACTTAGCCGTTCACATTCGTTACAATTTGAGCAGTAGATCTCTAACAAGTAATAAAGATTAAAAACAGCAAAGCAGTTATGCATAGAAATCTCTATGATCTATAATAATATCATTAACTAAATTTAATAATATGAAGCTAAATTCGAGTCACCACTATCACAAGCCGGTCCAAAAAGCATTTGAAGATCATTTTCATAATACATTTCTGCGATAATAGCAGCATCACTGCCTTTAAATTTATTTTCGAAACAACTCATTGATGATACCGGTAGCAACCTAGAAATAGTATTTTAAAAATATTTCAGCATAACCTAAATATTTAATTAATATGGAAAACAATTTTCCAATTCTCTCCGGCGGAATTTCATAGAAATAACGCTCTATTTCTTTTGCATGTTACTGTAATCTCAAGTGAACCAATAGACAGCTTAATAATTAACAGTGTTATTGAAACGTTGTAGAAAGATTCAGTATGATTTATTCTTATATTTCGTTACATAAATGTACCAAAAGATCATTGCTTCCTTCTGCTCATACTTTTCTTTACTATTTATAAAATTAATCAAGCGCAAATAGAATATGTTGAGCATCTAAAGTCTAAACAGCTTCATCTACTGAAATATTTGTCTTCGCTTTGCATGAGATCAGGAAAATTCACCTAAATTGGTAGTCTCGGGAAGATTGCACACCAGTTACATCATGTAGGCCAGCCTGCAAAAACTCGGCTGCCTTTGGAATTGTTGCATTTGCATAAATTAGACCAATATTAATTATTGATGAGGCATTAATCGGGAGCACCAAATGACATAGCGTTAATAAACAATGCAATAAAAAACTACAAAATATTTGTTGGAAAACGTGAAGCTGAGATTCCTGCAGATTGTTTCCGGCCGTTATGCTGAAATATGGCCTTGATTTAAAATTTTGTCATCTATAAAATTATGTCTGTTTCAACTCAAAAAAGATTCAAAAAAACGGTTTAATATAGCTAGATAAGTAATGATGTTACGTAAACAGGAATGCATATATGACCGAATCAGTGTAGCATGAAACTATCTGCAGAAGGAATGCCATACTAAGGAATGCAAACGTTAACAACTAGAAGTGGCTGATGCAACAAATATTTATGATAAATCATTTGGATGAAACGAGCTGTTAAGCTGATTTTGGTTGCCATAGCATCTTCATTTTGGAGCATCCTTTTAGTATTTATTACTCATAACACCCACAACTCCCACTGGTGTTACTTTCAAAGCTTTCAGTGTCGTGGGAGCGATTCTCGGAATTGTTTATTGATTTGGCGTAATAATTAGCAATGACAGAAAATGAAGACGAACTCGCCCAATTAGACCGTCGGTAATTCCATTAGTTTTTCTCTCCCAATTAGACCGTAGAAGAGAAAAAAGTCGAAGAGTTGGAGATGACGATGAAACTAAAGGCGGTGATTGACTCCATCTCATTTTATGGTGGGTAGTATGTCATGGATAAAAGGTTACGAAAAACCACGCTATAAAGTTCTACAAATGATTTGCAATCATAGGCAGTTGGTAGATGCTTGGACAAAGGATTAGATATTGATAGATATATAGATTTAGGATTACGTCGTTACGATAGGTGCTTTGTCTATTACCGCAGACATATTGATTTAGAAATTGATAACAAACAGGCAAGCCTCAAATCTTTACATGATCACTTACCAAGTGCAGGAGAAATACAATCATTGCCTTGAAATTAAGAATATCATAAATTAATTGCGCGACAAGGAATGAAGACAACTATGAACACATTCTTTTCAATGCAATTCCAATTAAAATCTTTGTTCCCGACATTTTGTGACACACACATTACTCATGAGTCGAGAAGTTCTCAAAATGCAAATCCGAATTTTGATTTTTAATTCTTATAAATCCTAAAAAAGTACTGGAAAATTAATTTATGTAATAATACAGAAATACGTATCGACAGTATAAATGACTTACCATCACCGTAATAAGGAACAACAGAAAGAGTCAGAAATCAATTTTTCTAATATTGCCATATTACAAGATGAATTAACAAGACCTCGGCAATACGTCTCTACTTTTCATTCCCGTGTCAATCAATATAAGATGAAGTTAAGCAAATCATGACTACTCGAAGTAGGACATTATCAAGAATCTGATCTACTATGTATAGTACAAAGGGTAAATGAAGCAAAGTTGGACAGTGTTTCAACAATTTGAAAGAAATTCAGACGATTTTTTTAAGTGTTGGTGTTGATCGCAAGATTTGAATTGATAACAAATTTACTAAATTTGAAAAAGGACGAAAGCATTCACTAACATAACAACAATTTTATGTACAATACTTAACGTGTAAACACGGCAATATGTGTAAAGCAAAGCAATGAATAGCAATTAAGGGGATTTGTTTGGCCGCTTCATCATTGTCTTTCATCCAGTATGTATGAAATAATCTGTTGACGGCGATCTTCAAATAAGGTAGAGGCTCTCGCCAACCGTTATTTCAATATTGAAGAATTGACTGGAACAGAAACAAATCAGCTATAAATATACGGACACAAGTAACAATGGGAAATGGATTAACATGCAAATAAAGAAGCAATAATGAAATGATTCATAAAAATTAAAAAAATGGCAAAGTGGCTTTTTTCATCCAACAATAAAAAAGTCATTTTAAATCCTCAAGACCGCACTATTTTCGCGTTAGCTAACATTACTCTTTATTTGTTCAGTAAATACACATCGTAAAAATTTCAACGGTAAATAAAAAATCAGGAAAAGAATGGATGAGATAGTTCAACAAAGTTTTTGCCCAATTTTTTACGAAACTTCTGCACTGATCTTTTTAAAGTTTTATTATATTCTAAGGCACCTGAAAAAGTGAAAAGATTAAACAACGAAGTATGTGATCTCAGAGAATGCGGTGGTCATGATTTCAACAAATCTGTCCAGAAGCAATTACTCAAAAATTTCTATGTCCGCAAATTCAATTCATTCCATTTGAAACAACGCGCAAGCATTAGAGAACAATCTCAATTTTGAAAAAGAAACAAACAAAAACTTAAGAAATATTACAAGTTGGAGTATAGAAATGAATAGATTGAGCAATGAACTATGAATCAATCATTGCAAAAATATGATAATGTGGCAGTAGAAGGTTCAGTGCAGAAGTCCATCTCAAGTGATATATCTAATTTAGGTTCTATCCTGCGGAAAGTGTCATAGAAGTTATGACTATAAATTATGAGTATTAATTAATAATATCAGCAAATATCGAACAATATTTAAATCGCGTAAAACGTGATGTACTTCTGCAATAATCCTGCGTCAACCAAGTAGAACTTCATGCAAGCAAACGAACAACCATTCAAATTGAAGCGGCAATACTCTTTTTCGCAGCAATGATTAAATGATACAATGTAGCAAGTGGTTTGGCACATTTTAAGAAATGATGAGTGAGCAACTGGCTCGCCGAGTAACGCTCATCCACCAACACTTCCAGGGCACAATCGATGAAATCACGGAACGAAGGTGAGAGTGTTTCACGCGATGGAAAATCTGGTTTACCGTTCGTCGCTATCAGATAAATGGCCTATATTTATTGATTATTAAATATTGCAAAAAGCAAATCCGGTATGAACTCTTGCAACTCCAAGATAAGTAAGCTGAAATATCAGCATACCGCCCAACGCAATGGCTGATAAAACTTGAAAAAAGCCGAAATCTTACAGCATGTAAAGTCTTGGACTCCCTTTAATGTTCAAATGAAAAATCATTTTTAAAACCAAAAATAAAGAAATCTTTACCCTTAATGGGTTTTCGTTCAGATATGGTGGTTCACCCTCCACCATTTCGATTGCCATTATGCCTAATGACCAAACGTCAACTTTAGGTCCATACTGCTTTCTCGTCACTACTTCTGGAGCCATCCAGTAAGGCGTGCCAACCATAGTTGTACGCTTATTTTGTTCTGGACTTATTTGTGCGCAAAATCCAAAATCAGCTATAACAAAGGAATGTTTATGAAAAACGAACAAATTGAAATTTCATTATTTGCGTTAAAAAATCAAACAAATGACCGACATACTCAGTTTTACAGAACCATCCATCCCAAGAAGAATATTGTCTGATTTGATATCGCGGTGAATTACATGACGACTGTGAAGGAATTCCAGTGCTTGTAGTACCTGTAGTAGTTCCATAAATAATTCTACATTAAATTCTCACTTTTTCCATAGTGTACTACTGACTGACCAACTCAGCGGAGTGCGAGGAAAGATATCACCACGGAAGGGAAGCCAAAGTAAATTAATAGCCGACTCATAGAAATCGAAGATTACAAAAAAAAAAAAAAAGCATTAATACATTAGTTGAAGCAGATTACTGGAAACGCCCACCTCTCTGCATACAGCGGCAATCATCCCTTCTTCCATTTGACATTCCGTTACCACATCCGTCAATGAACCACCCGCCAAATATTCCATCACCACCTGAAAAGATTTACTTGATACACTCAATAATACTGAATCCTTTCAAACATAATGAGTCATTCCTACGCCACATTTATAAAAAATTCGGCCTTTCAAAATGAAACTTCCGAAAAATTTTACGGATAAAAGATTGGCTAACGGTCAAGAAGTTCCAAGCTCGCAGAGACGACCATAGATTAAAAGATCTCAGAAAATGAGTGTTTTGCAGAGCAGTTACTGAGGTAATTACAGCATAGAATGTAGCATTCTTTTTAAACTGTAGAATAAGCTATTTTAATAACAGTTCAACAAGGTGAGTTATGAAACTGCAATACGCCTATCCCGATAATTTCCCTTGCCGTTGCACAACTGCACATCTTTGGTTATTCGATGACAGTCCGGCTTAATTGACAAGGAAGCGCAATCTGCTGTATGGTATAGAACCCAGAAGTTCTAACCAGCTCATTCGCCTTCAATCCATTTGATCAAATGAATCATGAATCTTACATTAGTTGAATATGAGAACACAGAAAATGTGTATCTAAAAGGCAAAAGCAGAAAGGAATGAAATACATCAACTAAATTATTGGTGAAGATCATCAACTTAAAAACTGTTATTGAACAAAAGATCAAAATTTCTGTGTGTTCACGTTAATCTTCACCTATATGAATGAAGTCGCTTGTGCTGATCTTATTTTATCCATAAAAATATCAATATCTATATCCAAAATTATTTTATTTTCAAAAGAAATATTAAAACCAATCTTTTTCAAAAGATTCATTTTATTTTCATCAAACCTAAATTCAAAATTTTCAGAAATTCATGTTCACTCTGTTTTTCCACTTATTAAATATGTAGCTCTGCTGAGCAGTTATCGATGTTTTAACGAATGCCAAGATTAAAAAGAAGCATTAAAATGTTAAGAACTAGAACAGGTTTATGTTAGAATTGACATACAAAAAAATACCCAGAGATCGTCACCGACGAGATAAGAGTCAAGATAATTAACGATATTAGCATGCTTATTTTCACGCATCACCAGTATCTCGTTGATAATAAGTTCCTTTTTGGGCTGCTGCGCCAAATTCATCTGCTTTATTGCAACCTCCGCACCTGTACTAATTTCGATTGCAGTGAATACCGACCCCGATGCCCTGTAAAAAGAATAAACTGAGTTCACACAATAAATTAAAACAAGTCTTAATTGGACCCACCGCTCTTATTAAGCATATGTAAGTAATCAATGTGGCCAACACTTTCGCTTACTTAGAAAACTCGTAAAGTTTAAATGTCCGTATTAAACTAGGCTCTTCTGTAAGACACGAAACGTATTTCAGATGAGAAAGAAAAATGAACCAGGTTTGCAGTCCCAAGAGCAGTCATTCTTATCGTGGTTCGGTATATTACGATCATTCTACTATTACTTTTTGAAAAAAAAAGTAAATGCAGATATGTTGTCCTTAAGCACTGAAAATCCCTTACCCAGAACCAATTTTATCCACTTTTTGATATTTGCGGTCTGGATTTCCAATAGTAACAATTGTCCGCAATTTGGCTAACACCTCGGAATCAGATACTTTTTTTCGACGCCCCGCTGATCGATTAGTGAGACCAAAATGACCATCAGTAATTAAAGCATTGTTCATACATAATTCTATTTTTTCTTCATCCACTTTTGGTTTTGTATACTGAAACAGATTTGATTTGAATAAGTGTAAAAAGTTATGCGTCAACGTATATAAAACCACGTGACATAAGATTTGAAAGGATGTGACACATGATTTGAAAGAGACCAAATTTCAAATTTCAGGCTATCTTTTCGATTGAAAAACTAATCTGAAGTAAGATGATACAATAAAATAATAATCATCCGAACATCAAGAATCCAGTGCTTCCGCAAGCATCATTATCTTGTAGAAGCGATATTTCTCACATTTCCCTCATTACAACTTCAGGATTACAGGCTTCATAAACCTACGAATAATTAATTAATTAGCAAAATGAACTTACAATAGATATAGTACGAGCAGGACGATCAGGTATAGGTGGTGCCGGGACACCATTTGATTCATCATCATCAAGAACTACAGGAGCTGCATAATCCTGAAATTCCAATAATTTCAGTGAGATATACAATAAAAAAGAACAAAGTAAACGAAAGCTAAAAAAAAAAAGCAACGACCGTAGGATGAGAACTGTGCTGATCTGTAGTTGACGATGACTGTGATGAATTACTGTTGCTTCCGGAAGAAAGATGTTCACTTGTATTATAAAGTGTATAGCTACCCAACTGTCCGCTTCTCCGTAAACCCGTATGTGTTGATGTTGACAACCCTACAAAAATTACGCTGAAGGTAGCAGCAAATTTTATAACTAGGTGAAGAAACATCCCGTGCTAAAATGACAGCAATGACAAATGAGCATTCTCTTTAAAACAGTGTTTAAATCGTATAAATATTTTACTATGTCAATATCTTATTATACCGTCAATCTCATCATCTATCCATTCAATCGAATATTAAAAATTATTTAGATGATATAATATATTACTGTACCATCAATTTTTTCCCAACAAATAATGATGGAATGAGGTAAACAAAATTTACTAATGATTCGTGTGCTTTTTTTCTTAAAAACATTGTACTACAAATTCATACACGCATAATTTATTCTAATCTTAAAATATGTTTTATACTTCAGCTTGACATACGTATACTTAGCTACAGCGCAATTCATGAAAAATGAACTGGAAATATAAATAACAGCACTCTTCCAACAATCAACTTAAAATCAACTTAACCTCATACCATATCTTATTCATCTAGCTGGCACCATATTCTCAACTGAATACAGAGCAACCTATGACCCCATTTATATTTGGGAATTCTGACATACAATTTCAACTGGATAATGTCTTACAGAAGTTACCGACTCACCACGGTGACATATATTATTCGATGATGCTGTCAGCAAATGTCGATGATACATCGGTCCTTGAGATTCATTTTCATTTTCATTCTGATAGAGTCCGCGATGTGATAATGATGAACTGGAATAGAGAACAGTGAGGTGTGCTCCTGCATTTAAATCTCGTTGCTGCTGTCGTTGTTGCTCTGCATCAGCTCGATGAATTAATGAACAACCTGGTAGAACCAAACTTCTTTAGTAGTAGAATCAAACTTTTTAATGACTTTATAATGTCTTCAAGCATCTCCTTCTAAAGTTTGAGGCATATAGCGCCACTATATTCATTTCAGCATTCGCTTAGAACAAAATTTAATCGTGTGAAATATATATGCAACTACATTTTTAATAATATATAATAACTAATGCGCAAAAAACCTTCAAATGAAGATGGCTGCAACCATTTCTGCTGAGACGAATCAGACTGTGTATAATATTTAAGGGCATCAAGTACAGCCTGAGGATTCTGTTGCTGTTCCTGTTTGCTGATTTGTGCACTCTGTAATAACTGTGCCCACATCGGCGGCATACCCTGAAAAAATGAACGGCTGAAATCAAAGAAAGTATGATAAGAATAAAGAGAATACTAAGAAAAGATTCAAACATATGCGAATGCGCATAAATAATAACAAATTGAATAAGTAAACATGAAATTTCATGTTTTCTTTCTTATTGCTGTTAACTCTTGCCTCCCTCCTTCAGAAAAAATAAAGCTCTGCGTTATCCGTAAGTTTTTAAACTAAATGTAAATGTTTTATATTTACTTATCAAGTTCTTAAAAGGTAAAAATGATTGACAAGGCGAGAAGTCCCATCGCTTATAAATACTTTGCGCAAAACTGCTTTTTTTAATGCACAAATAAATGATATTCCGAAAGCCGACTACAGCCTTTATGATTGGAAAGAATTGATTTTGCAAGATCCAAACAGCACATATAAATAGCAAAAGGAACTCAAATACATCTGACATGGACAAGAAACTTTAAAACAAATAGAAACAAATATAATTTCAACATGCAAAGGCAAAAAGACTAACAATGCGGTAAAATTTTTAGACAAATTATAAACGTACTCCACGGCTTAATTAAATAAAAGCAAGCTTTTATCACAACAATATAACAGAGTTGTGGAGTAAATCTTGTAAGAATTTGAAATAAAAATATATATGTATAAATATGTGTTGGATACGTGATCAAACTGCCAAATTTATTGTAACACTTTGTCACACTACTCTGTCTCAATGCTAAAAAGTTCAGCTGACGAGAAAAATTATTTCTTGAGACATATACTGACAAAAGCTATGCCTCTGACAGCAGATGTTACAAAACATCAATTTTAATTACTTAATTAAACTGCACCAAACACAGCGCACTTCCTTAATTACTCAGCAGTTCAAATAACAATAATGTGTTCTGATTAAAATGAAATGAAGTGGGAAACAATAAAATGTGAATAAAAAAAATTTTCCAGACCATGGCTTAAAATCGTACTAAGAATATTCAAACAAAAAGAACGATAAGAACTAATAATGCTGTAGACAACATTATTAGTTCTTAACACCTTGAATAATCATAAGGATTAAGGAAATTTGAAATTGCTAACATGTGATGAATGAACACTGCTGCCCAAACAAAAAACCAACAAACAAAAATGGGAGTAGTGATGATCTCTTCAAATAAACTGAGTAGTTTGTCTCGTCCATTCGTGCTGCATTTCGAAAATGACACTCAAGAACTACATAAAACAAAAACCCACTTTGTGCACTCACTGTGATGGAAAACAATTTGCATGTATCAACAGATTGAACGGAGCAAGCACTGCCATAAGTCATTCCAATTTTAAGATTGATTTTATATTAAAAATATGTTCATATCCAAATAAGTCATTTCCTGACTATCCTCTTACAAAAATAAATTTAACATAAAAATACCACCAAAACAGAAACATTCAACAACCTTTGCACAATTACTTTTGAAAATCACTTGCCAATACATGCAGAAACACACACAAAAAAAAGAAGAAAAACAAAAGAACAAAAATTGGGAGAATACTGAAAAGAGAAAGGAAACAATGATCTGGATCTCAATGTCAAACTTCGTTTACCAAACGAATCATTATATGCTTTCATTTTGAAGCCTTACTTGGAAAAAATGATATGAATCGCTTTTTCTAGAGATCAACTTTTTCTTAAATGATTTCACAGCTATTAGTAATCCCGACTCTTTAATGAATATAATATCAAGGATTTACGAAATGAAGATTGGGGAGAAAAAAATTAGACAGAACGACTGATAATATCTATGGCCTAAATTTCAGCAAGTTGCTGAAAGCCAAGAAATAAGTTTCTTGTCATTTTTTTTTTTTTTGGAACGAACATTCTTTTGTCATTCTAGCGGTGCTAAACTGATTTTGAATATTTATCAACTTCAACTGGCGCTGCGTTATAATAAGCTTGATATTAATTCTGCCCGGAAAATGAAGAATAAAGTACCGTGAATTCGCCAGTTTCTGGATCATAACCGACGTGAATAGTGTGCTCGAAATTGCTTGGTAATGAAATAACAGGTTTATCGCTCGTCCTTTCTTTTTCCTTATTTTCTGCAAAAAATATTTGATTACCTCCTAACTCGTTTCTTGCACAGCTGATGTCATATTGTTACTTAAATGAAAAGTCGATAGATCAAAAGATTCTTTCCAAAAAATAAAAGCTTTCTATAATAGTTAATAAGATAAATATATTGAGAAAAAGTGCTGTCAAATCTACAACATCCTTCTCATAAGTATCCAAAAATCGTCATATTAGATACCATGATAATAGATAAGCGCTAATTCGATCGTCTCTTGCTATTTAATGGTAATCATTTAAATAAGAACTTTATTACTGTTTAAATATAAAATAAATCATTCTATGACAAAAAATACAAGGATTTGACAGTCCTCAATGCATCACCGACCGCAATCAGTCCCTAAACCCGAAATGCTGCGCTTACAGTAAAAATCAATTAAGAGAAAGAAATGCGATATCATATGTCAAAACAATCAAATGGACTTGTTTAAAAACTATTTTAGAAAATCCTGACTTCAAAACAGAAAACTAACTCAGAGTCAAAATTTAGTTTTTGAACAAAGCTTCAAAATTCTTGCTTCGAAAGTTCATAAAGATTCATCATTATGAATCACTGATCACAACATTATTCAAGCACTATTCCAGTACAAAAAGATAAATGTCAGATGCGCAGACAACAATGAAGAAAAAGAATTAAAAGTATTTGTCCTTTAAAACGAAGTAAAAATGCTGAGCACACTGTAGAATGAAGGCAACATTCCACAATTTAACTCAAAGGTTTTTTTTAGACTATATTCACTACTTAAAGGCAGCTTGTTGTTAGAATATCCTTTCTTATAAACCAATATGGTTGTGAAAATACCCAACAGCAGTGCGCAAATTTCTTCATATGACAGAGCAATTTGTTACTTTATTCTATACATCAAAATATTCGCACTTGCAAATGACTATTTGAAAAATAACTCACTTTTACCACCGAAAGTTTTTTTCTTCGTTTTCTTATTAGCAACAGGAAGAGATCCATATTGTTCCGAATTTGGCATGGGTTCACGTGGAAGCGGTTTTAGTTCCACAAACGACTGATCACGAAAAGCATTAGAAGTACTACTACTGTATCTAAAAAGCATTATTTCAAAAGAAATTGAAGATATTCCAAAAAAATCACAGATAACTTCCTAAATTACTCATCTAATTTCCACAATTCTTTTCTCTATATAATGAGAATGTTTTTCGATATTATGTTTTAAATATTAATACCGTTACCAAAAACTAATCCAGATCAACAAAATCTGTGTAGGGATTATTGCGAATACTTTTATAACGCGATATAGTGATACGTTATTATGTGATTAGTGCAGAAAAATTACCATTTGTTACCACTTGCTTTCATTTTTCGTTCTCCAATAACATTTGTGGTAAAATGCTTCCCTATTCATACCTACACTACTAATGAAATTTAAAAATTCTATTGCATTCGTAATAATATATTGAAAAGGCAAGAATTACAGACTTCTACGGTAACAAAAGTGTTTTAAAATATAAGACATTCCATTCTCAGCTACTTTCAAATACGGAAATGTTTCGATGTCACAACCACATCAATTGATGAGGTTCATAAAATATATTTTCCTCAGAAAACTGAAAAAAAAAACACCCCTCTTCTAAAACTAGAATGTTACAATATCTTCTATAAACGCTTAAAACTGAGCTGTCAAGAGAAGCAAGTAAACATAGCACAAAGAATGTACAAAATTTCTAGACCCAATTTCTACAAAATTAAAAAAATTAAAAGAATTCACCTCAATGGTGGAGGAGGTGGCTTCTCGTCATGGACCGAAGACATTATCAGTAAATCGATGACAACAGAAGGAACACGTATGCAACTCACGTGTTACGTTCGATAAATAACAGCAATGATAGCAGCAAGAGCGCTTAATGGAAATAGAAAGCAGTCACAATGAAGGTAACTGATACAATGATTCGGGGAATATCTGCATCAAATTCGTGAATAAGATGAATGACATGAGATCATCCCAGATAAAATCCAGACTGCAATCAATAACAACAATAAAAATTTTGAGAGCTATACTAATTCCTCTTGTTTTTTTTTGAAACCTGAAATTAATGATGACAGTAATGAAATGACACGTAGTAAAAAATCAATTATATACAGAGTAAAAGAATAGATAAATATAAACAATGGATTAGGCATATTCATATTAAATAAATGATAGGAGCAATTATCACACAACTAACATCCTTCATTTTTTATCGATAGGCCTGTTGAACAAACAATTTTTATCGCTAATACTCTTACAAACATTCAATCAAATTGTAGGTTTAGAGGACAATTTGCTAATGCTCTCAATTTTGATCAGAGAACATTGTGGTAACTAAATGTTTAACTTTTTATCTAATTTTTTTTTTATTATTTAAATATATAAATATATATACGTTTATAAATTAATGAAGAAATTATATAAAAAAAAAATTTTTAAGCAATTTTTACATATATACGTGTAAAATAGATACCACGCAAAAAGACATTTCCATCTTTCAATTTACAGTAAAAGAGCAAACAATCAACGAGATACATGCATATAGTGACATTCCTTTTTGCCTTTTGCTACGTGATATATATATATATATATTTATATATCAACCACTGCAAATGGCATTACAAATGCACTATGATGATGATGATGATTTGATAAGATGTTGTTGTCACAGAGATGTGAAGTAGCACTGTTTTAATAAAAATTTTGTCCGTATTTCTAATTCTGAAACGCCTATTCTCATCATTTTGATTGAAGTAGGAAAAAAAAAAAAAAAAAAAAATGAATTCGTTACTATAATGATGATGATGATACCAAGAAAAGATTGAAGAGGAAAAATTAAGAATTGTTCATTTTACCGGAGAGAGAAGAAGGAAAAAAAAAAAAAAAAAAAGGGAGAGAAAATTCGAGAAATGAGTGTAGGATACGACGAAGAAAATCTGTAAAAATTCCGTTTTGTTATAAAATGCAGAGAGATAGGAGCAAATGGTGGCATAAAACATCTCTGTCTTTTCTTTATAAACTTTTCTCATTCACCAAAAAATTCCACTCCTCAAAATATTTTTCTCTTTTTTTTTTTTTTTTTTTTTTTTCTTTTTTTTTTTTTAAAATTGAACAGATAAAGAAAAAAGTAAAAAAATTGAAGGTAGCAAAAGTTTTGTTGAAATACGGGGAAAACGATATAGAACATATATCTTCTTCATGTTCCTGACATATGGATAACATAAGCCGACGAGATGATATAATACTTGTCGATAGGTGAACACTTCATATAGCACAACCTGTCTTCATTCATTGCAATGCTAACAATGATGCTAATGTATGATGTAATAACTATCATTTTCCATATGTAACCATTAAAGATGACAGAGAAATGAGAAATAAAAAAAAAATTTGTTAATTTTGATAATTAGAAATGGAATTTCCTAAAGTTGATTAGTTCTAATTCAAGCAATTTCTTCACAGATTGCTTATTTTCACTAGGGAAAATAATGACAACATCCTGACCAGATCATCTTTCTTCTTAATTTCTCACTTGAACTTCATTAAGATGTTTCAATCAAAGGTTGAATACATTTGTTGCGAACCACAGGAACCAAAAAAAAAAAAAAAAAACAGCAGTACAGACAATCATAAATTGATGAATATTTTACCTGGATGCTCAATACATTAGTAACATCTTATAATTGCATCTAAGCTAATATCTGTTGAGGAATACGTAAAGCCAAGCGTACAATGTTAACGTAAATATATGAAAATTCCAATTTTAGGCAAATGTCCGTTATTTGCAACGTTTAGTTTTCTTCCAAGTATTCTCTTTATAATGCATTATACATTATAGCGACAAAACTCAAGACGTTATCAGGAATGCGCAGTTGTCAGGGTCATACATCATTTACCAAGAAATGAATTTCCACATTGCTGGATTAGTCTACTACAACATACGGCATGTATATAAGATAAGGTCATAAGACATTTAAAGTGCTTCTGAAACTAATACTCCTCTAAGCGTTAGATACTCGTACGCATAAAGAAAAATTACCTCTTTCACAATGAAATTGTATTACGTATTGCTCACTCATTTAACTACAGCGATTTAAAAAAAAAAAAAAAGTCAAAATTGTCAAATGAATGAAATCCTTAAATTTCTTACGTCATCGCCGAACTACACGCAGATATTTCTCAGATCTCGAGACCGTTTCTCCATCTATAAATGTATACGCAAAATTTGTCCAGCAGCTACAAGCACATCGAAGCAATTTGAAAATACCCATAATCCCACAGACAGTGGAAATCGACCTTCCACCTTTCATCTGGAGAAAGTCTTTGATGGAAGAATTCTAAGCCTAACTGTAACTACTCTTTTACATGGATGTTCTATTTAACAGAAAAATTCAATCGTTTAAAAAAATAACATTGAAAAAAGCATGTCAAAGTACTTCTGCAAGTTCGTGTCATATAAAAATTATTTATGCAGTGAAGGAATTTAAAGGATAAAAGAACACGCGGAGAAGTAAAAAAAAAAAATAATAAAATGCAACATAATTTTTCGTTTTGAAACAAGAAATGTTAGAAGAGAATAAGACAAAAAAGCAATAAAATTTCAGGAGTTCGAAAAGTGCCTAGAATAAGTCCTTCTGTTATTTAATGACTCGTAAATCGTTGCATAATTAAACCTCATTGTAAAAAAAGCTCTAATTCTCTCACAACGAGCAAAATATACTCTATTAAAAGAAAATTATAGGAATCTGTTCAGTTGAATTTTTGATAGAAACTAAAAAATATTTAGACTGACCAAAACTATGGCCAGAGAAAGAATGTGTAGAAATGTGACAAACTATGGCATACTTTTCTTGACAAGATTTTCATTAATCTCCCTCCTCCTTTTTCAGCTTGCTGCTATTTCTCTAAAGAAATCCCTTTACGTCTACCATTTACAGCAGAGAGCATTTGATTATCTAATATCATGATTCCAGGAAGGATATGACAGGAAAATGGCAATTAATCCATTTTACGCAACGACCAAGATTTATATCGAAGAGTTATTCAGCCAAAAAAATAGCACCGATCCTTTCCCAATCCTCCTGTTAATTCTGGAAAAACTATGTCGCAGCCTTTCCCATTCATATTAATTTTATTTCCCCTTGCACAATTTAATCGTATCCAAAAAAAGAAAAAAAAAAAATGCAGAAATAAAAGAATTCAACGCCGATAATTGTCATTACGATTTCATTGACTCATTGGTTTATTTTCAAAAATCTAATTTCAAAGAACTGGGAATTTCAAAAGTTTTAATTGCAATGCAAAGCAATTTTAACATAAGCCTGTTGCCGGAAACAATGTCCGAGTGACAAACCAACACTGAGCACAGCAACAGATTTATGCCAGAATGGCTCGAATTTAACCTGAAATTTGAGCAAATTTAGCAAATACGATGATCACGAAGCAGCAACTGTTGTAGTTTAGTAGACTGAAGGATAAACGTTGCAACGCCGATAATTTCACTGTAAATAAATAATCAGAGGGAGCAAAACTGGTTATAATCATCATACTACTTTCCTGCAATCCCATCTTTCGCTTGTCTTTTCCTCTCTTCTGTCTTTGGATTATGCCGAAACGTTCTGCTCTGTTCCTTACCTAATAAAAACGCGTTTTTAAATAGCACTTCTATTCCAGTTGAATTCCATGCTAGGTTTTCCCTTCCTCACTTTTTTCTTTTCAATATATAAAAACTAAATTCACAGTGGTGTTGTACGACACACATTCTTAAAGGAATATAAACTTGGACGGTTAATATTAGATACTCTAATCCATTGAAAGCCTAACAAAAGATGAAAGTTGAAACTAGATTTAGACCGATATCGGGTCAACGCTGCTTGCTTTTCGATATTCGCCCATTAAAAATCCCTCATATCATTTAACCTACAACACATCGTTGATTCTGGCACTATTTTTGAAATCTCAATTTCTCCTTTTCCAAAGAGAAGATGAAATGAAGAAAGCCCAATCATTTAAATCATTATCATTGAGTAAGTCAACCTCAAACAGTGCCATTCAAACGTTTTGGGATGAATCGAACTAAGAGATTATGATACAACTCACTTTAATGGAACCTAAAAATACGCGATTGATGATATTGCATAATCGTCAACAGATTAAAAACATATTGCTCAATCATTTCTCCGAAATCTAACTTTTCAACAACTCTATGCAAAATTATTGTAACCATGTGAATGTGCAAAAATATTGCAATAAATCAAATAAATGAAGACGTGCTTGTGTAGATGAAATAGGGATGATGATGTAAAACCCGTAGGAACGGGAGTGGGTTTGCGGGTTGCGGGAAAGAGATGATCGTACAGCAGGCAATATATATGTGTGTGTGTAAGTGTGTGTGTGTGTATGTGTGTGTGTGTGTTGTGTGTGTGTGTGTGTGTGTGTGTTGTGTGTGTGTGTGTGTGTGTGTGTGTGTGTGTGTATTTTATGTGTGAAGGAGACATGCCATCATGACACGGCATCCAATCAGTTACATTCAAGAAACCGGCTGACTCTTTCCCACCTTAAATTATGCTCAAAGTGGTACAAGATTAAGAATGCGCAACACGTTGTGTATATGGAACATTTTATTATCATCATTTTACAGATTATAATGGAGACGGAATGCGCCATCATAAATGGGATGCATTTTGGGGTACTAACCATGTATCTCCTCTTCTAATTAAGATACTTAACACTGTAATGGAAATAAGTACTGTTTCTGCTAATATTTCTGTACCATAATTTATCTTTCACAAATTTAAAAAATGTAAATGCTATTGACAACTACAAATTTATTGTTAGATGGATCAAATCAAGTGATAAAGAGAATTGCAAATAGATTTATTACTTATCTGATTTTCCACAAACCTCTTGATATGTTTGCTCTCAATTTCAACAATTCAGATTGAAAAAAATCCTAGATAGCACCTTTTTTTTTTTTTTTTTTTTTTTGGACAAGGAATATGGAGTTATAGTTGTTGACCTTTGTTGATTTGTTAATTTCTCAGCTTTAATGAGAAATGATTGAAATTATTGGAAAGGTAACAATTTTCGCTGTAACTTTTTCCTATAACTACAGTAAGTGTAATTCCAGACTACTGATTACTGTTGCATATATTATAGCTTCAAGGTGTTCCATTTCAATAAACATTCTTATTGAAAATGCTGAAACTTTCCTGCTAATTTCTGGGCTGATATCAATAAATGCTACATAACAACTATTTGTCCCTATTTTAAAGCTAGCTAGCTTGAGTTACAATTTAGAGGACAATTAAAGAATTCGACTCTAAATGAAAAATTAAAATTTGAAAGATCAAATCATTTCAGACAAAAGAATAGATGCTACATAACTAGTTAACCAACGTTAGTGCTACACAAACATCGTACTGGTTGAATGCAGTAGTGGAATAAATGCAAGCTAATCAGCTGACAGCAGTGCTAACTATTTCGGCTGATTGATGTAAAAAGCAAAATGATAAGCTCAAAGGTGACTGTCTACTTCCGGCGTAATTATGCTTTGTTTAAACATTACTACTGAAATATTATGAAAGGTATTCCGATCTAGCTTATCGAAAGTCGATTATCGAGATTTGATAAAACTGCTAACATATTCGCTTACAGCGGTAATTAGCTAATTCAACGGCACGCTGCACCCGATTCCTTCACTGTTCCACCTAAAGATAAGAGCTGCTACTTTCTAAAGTGTTGCAATATCGAAAGAGTTTCATAAATGATGCTTGTGTGTACCGGTCACTTTCACTTACTGATCAAGAATGAGCCATTTGGAGTGAATTATTAGAAATTTTTAGCTGTAGTAATACACTACGACATTGCAGTAAATAAATAATAAATAGCAAGCTGTTACATTTCTTTAAAATCTACTTCATACTGAAGTATCCTCGTCTCATCCTAATAGGATAACCCTTCTCCGAAGAAATCTCTCGAGGTACCCTCCGAATTCTCTTAACCGATACATTTGCACAGAGTACCTAACGCAATGCAATAAATCGTAGCATAGATTTTTCCATTGGTTTTGTTGGACTGTTCATAGTTGTTACCAGAATGTCGGCGGGAATTATTGGTGTTTTTTTTTTTTTTTTTTTTGTTTTAAAATAGGTGCTAAGCATGTTAATCGTATAAAATTACATTGTATATATCGGCAGGAAGACCTTGTCCTCCTGAAACCAACTGTACCCGGGTAGCACGAGAATGGTACTTCTAGATTTTAGTCCTCTTTTTCTTTGGAAGTCACGTATCTATGATTATCGTTCGTTGGAATCATTAACTATGCTTGCTCGCACTTGAACATGCTTTTTTCACAGATAATTTGCCAAAAAAACTGATTACTAATTCGTGAATATCGGACAATTATGGCTCTTGTCGGTGTGGATTTCCGTGCGCCTCTACGTATTGTGAAGCGCGTACAGTTCGGTATCCTCAGTCCTGATGAAATCGTTAGTGGATTTTATTCTTATGAAATTCAAAACTTTTAATCTGTTTATAAGTCATAGCTGTCATAAATTTTATGATTATTGTTAGCTTAGCCCTGGATTACATTTTAAACGATACTTTGTTGAAAATACTATCGTTTAAAATTAGCTGCATTTCAAATATTGCGCATACATGTACAGCTTATTATACAGAAACGAATGTCAATTGGAGAAATTGAGTTTTCCGAAATTTATGAAAGTGGGAAACCGAAGCTGGGCGGGCTGATGGATCCACGACAAGGCGTAATTGATCGAAAAGGACGTTGTATGACTTGTGCTGGTAGTTTGGCTGATTGTCCAGGACACTTCGCACATATTGAACTTGCCAAACCTGTATTTCATATTGGATTTTTGAGTAAAACATTGAAGGTGACTGGTTATATTTACTTGCATTAATTTTTATATTGAGGAGTACAATACATTGAATTTTGTGCGTGTGAAAAAATTAAGGAGATAATATACTTACTTTTGTATAGCACTTTTTTAAAGTAGACATCTGTGGATATACAGTGGTATTATGAGCTACCAGTAACAAACGTTTTCATCATTTATTTCATTTGATGCAAATTGTCATCCAAGTATGCTGAATTTTGCAGCTATTGCGTTGTGTATGTTTCTACTGTAGTCGGTTAATGGTAGATAAAGATAGCCCTCGAGTGAAAGAGCTGCTCAAAAAGACTGCTGGGAATGCACGCCGCCGACTGACAGTTGTTTATGAAATATGTAAAACCAAAACTGTTTGTGAAGGTGGCGACGAGCTGCACAGTGTTGGAGGCGAGGTAATTGTTTTCTTCTGCTCTTGTTAATTATGAACTCAGTTACTGGTTGTTAAGATATTTCTGTCGTTATTATACCAGTACCTATTAAATAACAAAAATGTTTCAAAATATATCAGTAAGTAATCCAGTAATACTGAATATCTACGTGGGTGAGTGTTCATGTGTCATCTTAAACCAGCATTCTAGGTTTTAAATTTAGTAGAGTTTAGGATAGACCAATGTAGATCAACGATTACGGTAATTGTTTTACGTTTTATGTTAAGCAAATAACATTTAAGAGTTTTCAGATTTAGTGTAAGCAGCAAAGCAAGATACAGATTTGTTACCAGCAGTTTCCCTTTTTAGGATGGTGAAGAGAGTGAGAGAGAAATCAAATCAGGTGGTTGTGGTAGGTATCAGCCTTCATACAAGCGAGTTGGAATAGATATCGTAGCGGAATGGAAAAAGCATATCAATGAAGATACGCAGGTTTCTTTTTCAGAAACAAAAACTTTTTGATGCTAATTGCTTTATTTTAGAAAGACTGCATTTGACTGAATACGTGAAGTGGAATTCTCTTATATTGTATTGATGCCGAGGTTATAGTTCATATGAGTGATATTGCAGGAAAGAAAAATCATCTTAACTGCAGAGCGGGCACTGGAGATTTTCAAATCAATTTCAGACTCTGATTGTCTCATACTTGGTGATTTTTTTAAAATAGAATCATGAAGATGAAAAGCTTTTTTTTAAAGAAAAGTGAAATTATAGATTTATTGGTCCTCGTTTTAAATTGACTTATTATATGTGTTCTGATTATTATTTATCCTGAAATATGTTTTAGGTATGGATCCACGATATGCTCGCCCAGATTGGATGATTGCACAAGTAATCCCGGTGCCACCATTAGCTGTTCGACCTGCCGTAGTTACGTTTGGTTCAGCGCGTAATCAGGATGACTTAACGCATAAACTTTCCGACATTGTGAAGACTAATAATCAGTTGAAGCGGTATTTATTGGCTGTAGATTGAAGTTTTATTTTCTCAGTTAAGTTCTCGGTAGATGAAAATTGAGATAGAAAATGGGGAAATTCGTTCCAGAGTGCTGTGCTGGATCAGAATTTATCAAGTTGTTATTGATAATCAGTTTTTATTACTTGAAACCTTTTGAATGTTATCCAAGTAGTATCATTTATTTATGTTATATAATTGGTTAGAAGTAAGTCCAAATCATGTGCCAATAATTACAATATTACTGTAATTTAGAAATGAAGCAAATGGGGCAGCTGCGCATGTTCTTGCTGAAGATGTCAAGCTTTTGCAATATCATGTGGCCACATTAATTGATAATTGTATTCCTGGTCTTCCTGCGGTAATGACTACCACTTATTTACGCTGTTCTTTTCTACTGTTAATTGTGCAAAAAATATTGCTTTTGTGAGCTACAGGCAGCTCATTGCTAATCAGTGTTAAATGCAGAGTTATTGTGATGGAAGTCACGATAATTCAGACTAACACTTGCTATTTGTAGTTTTCTTGTTAGGGAACTGAAAAATCAAAATCCAATAATTTAGGCTACACAAAAAGGAGGCCGACCGTTGAAATCAATCAAACAACGTCTGAAAGGAAAAGAAGGTCGAATTAGAGGGAATTTGATGGGTAAACGAGTGGATTTCTCAGCTCGAACTGTAATTACGCCTGATCCAAACCTGCCCATAGATACAGTTGGTGTGCCACGTACTATTGCACAAAACATGACGTTCCCAGAGATTGTTACACCTTTCAACATTGATAAGTTAGATTTTATTATTTTCTTTTCACTGTTTAACCTGATTTTTCCGAATCAGTTCCATGCTGAAAATTACAATCGGAAATAATTTCTTGGATTTCAAAGCTGTATATTCTTGTTTCAGATTACAAGAATTGGTAAATCGTGGAGACAGTCAGTATCCAGGAGCAAAATATATTATTCGTGAAAATGGTGCTCGAGTCGATCTACGTTATCATCCAAGAGCAGCGGATCTTCATCTGCAACCTGGTTACAGGTAATTTCAAATCAGTAGTCTTTCGCTTGTTAGTATGTTATTCCTTTTAAAAAATCCTTTTGATTCTTTTCATTATAGGGTAGAACGGCATATGAAAGATGGTGATATTATTGTATTTAACCGACAACCAACGCTACACAAAATGTCAATGATGGGTCATAAAGTTAAGGTCATCATTTTTAATAATTTAAAGAATTTTTGAGTCAAGAATAAGATTTTCAGTGAAATCAAAATGAAAAGATTTGGCGGACGAAAAGGAATTTCTGGGTTATAAAATAAGCACCTTCATGTTAATCAAGTCTGTTAAACACATTGAATGGATACATGTTTCTAAATCAAATTTGTAGTGAAATATTTTTCTAGATTCTGCCGTGGTCAACGTTCCGTTTGAATCTTTCCGTAACGACACCCTACAATGCTGATTTCGATGGGGATGAGATGAATCTACATTTGCCGCAAAGTTTGGAAACGAAAGCTGAAGTTTCTGAAATTGCAATGGTGCCAAGGTCTCATTTAGTCGGGTTAAATTTCTAAGGATTGTTTATTAGCAAGTTGTTTCGTTGTACTTATTGGTAATCTTATTTAAAAAATGAAGTAGTTTAAAGGCAACTAATCACACCGCAAGCAAACAAACCGGTGATGGGTATTGTTCAAGATACACTTACCGCAGTTCGTATGATGACTAAACGCGATGTGTTTATTGAATTACCACGCATGATGGATCTACTGATGCAAATGCCGAACTGGGATGGAAAAGTTCCCCAACCTGCTATATTAAAACCAAAACCGTTATGGACTGGAAAACAAGTTTTCACTCTAATCATTCCCGGTAAGTTTGGTTATTTTTTTCTCTATCATTTCTTTTAATTACAAGCTGTTCTAACCTAATTATGCAAAAGATGTGTCTCTTTACAAATCTATTTGCTGAGCTTATTGCAAATTGCAACTGTGATGGGTAGTATTTTTCAACATCGTAAAATCACATTTGATAAGCATTTCAGTATAAAACTTCCGCCGACCTTTTTCTAAAGATTTATAATTGTTACCTTTGATTTTTGCATTAAATTCCAAAACTTAAACGTTTCTAGATAGCTCAGAGCGATAAAATATCAAACACAGTTTGATTTTAATAATACATCTAAGTAATCATTCAAGTAACATGTTTGTTCAAACCTGTTGTTTTCTAAATCATTCAATACAGGTAATGTGAATGTACTGCGAACTCATTCAACTCATCCAGATGATGAAGATAACGGTCCTTATAAATGGATTTCTCCTGGTGATACCAAGGTAGAATTTTTAGCATTTGCTTCAATTTCTTGCTTAAAATTGAAATAGGTAATATTTACTAATTCAGTACGGTAAATGCGAATTAATCTTTTTTTTGCTGACTTGAACAATTACATCATTATATATGTTTTATGAAAAATGATCTTCTTCCATCAGTTCTTGAAACATGAATTAAAAATCGTATGCTGTAAACAAAATCAAGGTTAATTTCGAGTTAATATATTATTAGTAGGTATTACTCGTGTGAGATGAGTGTTTTGATCGTCCTACTAATTCTACTATCTAGTTCATATCCAGTGAGTCTAGCGATACTTTGTAGGTGATCATTGAACATGGTGAATTGTTGTCGGGAATTATTTGTTCCCGAACAATTGGTCGTTCAGCTGGCAATTTGTTACATGTTGTCACGTTAGAACTTGGTTGGGAAGTTGCGGCACACTTTTATTCACATATACAGACGGTTGTTAATTCCTGGTTACTTGCTGAAGGGCATACTATTGGTATTGGTGATACCATTGCTGATCATGCCACATATCATGATATTCAAGAAACAATCCGAAAAGCGAAGGTGGATGTCGTAGAAGTCATTGAAAAGTAAATTTCTATACTTTGCAATTTTTTCTTCTGCCATTAGTTTTGCTTAATTTCGTTCAAAATGTCAGTGTAGAAAAATAGGTGCAATGAAATTAGTCTGTTATTGCTCTGAAAAAGAATAGTATTTTGACAGTTTTAAAATTAGTCATTCTTTCGCATCCGTCAGTATTGTTCAAATTATTATTTGAATTAAGGTTTTTTTTTTTTTCAGAGCACACAATGATGAGTTGGAACCAACTCCAGGCAATACTCTGCGGCAGACTTTTGAAAATATGGTGAATCGTATACTGAATGATGCACGTGATCGCACTGGTGGCAGTGCACAACGTTCTTTATCTGAATACAACAACTTCAAAGCTATGGTTGTTGCCGGTTCGAAGGGATCTAAAATTAATATTTCGCAGGTAAAGCAGTTGTTTTACTCAGATTAAGAGGAGAAATTCGCTTGCTGCAAAATATTCGTCGTTGAAACATTGGTCAAGTCTTCCTGTCATGACTATAAATCTTTGTCAGAAATCAGATTACTTTCAGAAATCTTTGTTAGAAGTCAGATTGCAGTTCTTGCTTTCTTGCTTTCGTTAATAGTCGTAAATTTACACATGCTATACAAAATTGAGCTCTTAATTATCAACTTCTAGGTCATAGCTTGTGTAGGACAACAAAACGTTGAAGGCAAACGCATTCCATTCGGTTTCCGCCACAGGACCTTACCTCATTTTATCAAAGATGATTACGGACCTGGTAAATTGCTTTTTAATTTTAGTTTTAATTACATATTTGTTATTAAATTCTTAATTTTCTTAAAATAGATGAGCTTATTAATTGGACTACATGCAATACATGCAAATTTACGAAATAAGGTAATATTTATAACATTTCCACGCTGAAGTGATAAAATCATACAAAATTATGTAGTTAAGCAGATGTGACAAGATGCAGTGAAATAGCGGGATAGATTGATGTATAAAATTTGCGTTGTAGAATCGAAAGGTTTCGTCGAGAACTCATATCTGGCAGGGCTGACTCCATCCGAGTTCTTCTTTCATGCCATGGGTGGCCGTGAAGGCCTCATTGATACTGCCGTAAAGACGGCAGAAACTGGCTACATTCAGCGTCGGCTGATCAAAGCTATGGAAAGTGTAATGGTCAATTATGACGGCACTGTGCGTAATTCGCTTGGGCAATTAGTGCAGCTGAGGTAAAATTCTTCCGTTTTGTACGATCCATTAGACTGCTTTATTTATTGTTCAATTTATTCATGTTTATTAACGGCTGTTCTGCTTGGTGCTTTATTGCAAAATCAATTTTATTTTTAATCGCAGTGAACGGATATAACTAGATAGTGCTCGTAGTTGTGATGTTGCTGAAGGGTTTTATTTAACTGTGCTTAAAGAAGATATAGCATATTAAATCTAAGAGAAAAATTCGAATTTGACTGTGTAATTGCTTTTATGTGATTTTTTGAATTCTAATCATTTCAGATTATTTTTCATGCAGTTATGTCTGGTTACAACAAGTTGTGATTTATGAAACTGCTTTCAGGTATGGGGAGGACGGCCTAGATGGTATGTGGGTTGAAAATCAGTCTATGCCAAGTATGAAGCCAACAAATGCTTTGTTTGAAAAAGACTTTAAGTTGGACCTCTCTGATGAAAAGTGAGCTCTTTTCGATTTTGGTATACCAAACTTCTTTTAATAATTAGAATTCTGTATGGATGAATTGCTAAGAAAATTTGTTCACTTAATTTTCTTGTAGGTCTTTGCGTAAATTGTATACTGAAAATGTTGTTCGCGACTTACAAGGCTCTGCGGAAGCACTTAAAGAAGTTGAAGCTGAATGGATGCAGCTCGAAGAAGATCGTCGTCTGCTCCGAAAAATATTTCCTAAGGTAATTTATTTGCTTATTCGTATTTTCTTTTATTTTTTGTAGTATACGTTTTATTAATGTAATTTTTTTTACCAAAAAGGTGATATTAACAAAATTTAAGTTTGGAATCTTTGTTGAAACGATAGGTCGCGAAGGAGATTTTGTATAGATTTTTTTTATACTTTGGATGCCACTATTGTGAGATATTTCAAGGTGTAATCATTTAACAGTTTGAACATCAACTTTTATTCCTTGGTTAATGTATGATGCCAAATATGTTGGGTATCTTCGGAAAAGAAAGATACAGTTAAAATTTTATGTTTTCATTGTTCTACTGTGTTTTAGGGAGATGCGAAAATTGTTTTGCCATGTAATTTGCAACGTATGATTTGGAATGCGCAGAAAATATTTCGTGTAGAACTTCGGAAACCAACTGATCTTAATCCTTTACGTGTAATTGAAGGTGTTAAAGAACTTAGCAAAAAGCTTGTTATTGTTAGCGGTGAAGATCGAATCAGCAGACAGGTACAGGGCATTAATCGTCTTCTTGCTCAATGATAAAAAAATGAAAAAGATAAGCGAATTGTATGAATTTATGATTTTTGTCTTTTCACTTTATCAAAGAAAAAAGATTAAAAAATTTAAAAAAAAAAATTTAAATAATTTAAAATACATGTTACTGATGACAACAAAAATCATTTACTTTGTAGTTGAAAATGTTTCTATCTTAGCTGAACAAATTTTTATTTAGTCTTACTAATGAAAACCAAATTAGTTTAAGATTGATTTCAAAACTGATTCACTGGCTTCTTTTAAAACGGTGTGCAAATAGACATCTTTTAGGCTCAGTATAATGCCACTCTGCTGATGAATATACTGCTACGATCAACACTTAGTGCAAAAAGGATGGCCGAAAAACATCGTTTGAATTCGGAAGGTTTCGAATGGCTTATCGGTGAAATTGAATCTCGCTTCAAGCAAGCAATTGTACAGCCTGGTGAAATGGTTGGTGCAATAGCAGCGCAAAGTTTAGGTGAACCAGCTACGCAGATGACGTTAAACACCTTTCATTATGCTGGTGTTTCGGCCAAAAATGTAACACTTGGCGTCCCGCGGCTAAAAGAAATCATTAATGTTTCGAAGAAGCCGAAAACACCTTCACTGACCGTTTTTCTGCAGGGAACTGCTGCGAAGTATGTTTTTTTTATCCCATAAAAAATTGATTCTTGATTTACTTTGTACAAAATTTCACTTAAAAAAGCGACGGTACTCAGTCATTTTTTAGAGGGTAAATAAATAATATAAGAAAGAATCGATGAATAGCAAAAGTAATTTTAAATTTCAGAGATGCTGAAAAAGCGAAAGATGTACTATGTAAGCTAGAACACACTACGTTACGAAAAGTTACTGCAAATACAGCAATTTACTATGATCCAGATCCGAAGAATACGGTAATTGAGGAGGATCAGGAATGGGTGAACATTTTCTATGAAATGCCCGATTTTGATCCATCTCGATGCAGTCCATGGCTTTTACGTATCGAATTGGATCGTCGACGGATGACTGATAAGAAATTAACAATGGAGGCAATTGCAGATAAAATACATCAGGGATTTGGCGATGATCTGAATGTCATTTATACGGATGACAATGCAGAAAAACTTGTATTCCGGCTACGTATCACAAATCAAGAAGGCGATAAGGGTAATGAGGACGAGCAGGTGGAACGAATGGAAGACGATGTGTTCTTGCGTTGTATTGAAACCAATATGCTTAGCGATCTTACGCTGCAGGGTATTGAGGCTATCATCAAAGTATACATGCATAAACCAACAACTGATGACAAGAGACGAGTTGTGATTACTCCGGATGGTGGCTTTAAGGCAATTCCAGAATGGCTGCTGGAAACTGATGGTACTGCTCTAGCTAAGGTATTGAGTGAACAAAATGTAGATCCGGTACGCACGACATCCAATGATATATGTGAAATATTCGAAGTTTTGGGTATTGAAGCAGTGCGGAAAGCAATTGAACGTGAAATGAATCATGTTATTTCATTCGATGGTTCATATGTTAACTACAGACATTTGGCTCTGCTATGCGATGTTATGACTGCTAAGGGTAAATTCATTTGCTGTTATGTCTTCATTTTTATTGTTTATACTGAAATTTTCTTTTTTTGTATAAAAAAATTCATTTATATTATATGTAGTTGAAGAATCCTTCGAATATAGAAATAACAAATATTAACACACTTTATTTTGAGTAGTTCAGTGTTTGGGAAATTGTCAATTTAGGCCATCTAATGGCAATTACTCGCCATGGCATCAACAGACAAGAAGTAGGAGCTCTCATGCGATGTTCATTCGAAGAAACTGCTGACATTCTCATGGAGGCGGCGGTTCATGCTGAGCAGGATCCTGTGAAAGGTAACTTGAGGTCCACAGTTTTTGAAAAAGCAAAGTAGTCATATGTAAACAAGGGTTTCAAGAAATTTTAAAGGACATGTTAGCAGAACATGGTCTATTCAAGAAAATCCCGAAACTTTTCGAGGCAGAATCTATTCTCACGTAACTGTCGGACGGTTTTATGACTTTATTCTTCTGAGAGAGTAAGGGAGAAACATGTTTTTTGTGATTTGAGTTTGACGGCAAGAATTATAGCTTTAGAATAATGCAGAACTGTTCAAGACAAGGAATTATTCATGTCATCTTACTACTGGATGTCTAGATAGATGAAATGATCTCCCGATTGTTATGGCTTTAATCTGCCTCAGTACGTATGGAACCAAAGCTCATATTTCCAGGTGTATCGGAGAATATCATGCTCGGTCAGTTAGCTAGAGCTGGGACAGGTTGCTTCGATTTGGTCCTCGATGCTGATAAATGTAAATTAGCTATGGAAATACAGACAGGTGGTGGCCTTCTGGGAACTGGCGGAATGTATTTTGGCAGTTCCTTGTCTCCAGCAAGGTATTTTTTGGACTATTTTTTTGTATATAACTTATTTTCGATCAATATAGAACGGCATTCGTTATTTCCGTTTTAGTAGTAGATTTTCAATGTAATGGTAGATTATAAATTTTCAGCTCAGCGATGAGTCCTGCACAAACTCCGTGGAATGCTGGCACAACGCCTGCTTATGGAGCTGCGTGGAGTCCTGCAACTGGTTCAGGAATGACTCCGGGCGGAGCAGGTTTTTCACCCTCTGGGCACAGCGAAGGAGGTTTTTCACCTTATGGGTAACTTATTACCTTTTTATAACATAAGCGAAGTTCACGTTAAAAATTTTCTGCTTTGATCTCTAATCAGACTTTTCTTATTTACAGTGGCAGTGGAAGTTGGAGTCCAGGGTCACCTGGGGGATCTCTTGGAGGAATGTCACCATCCGCTGCTGGTGCATATTCTCCAGCAGCCAGCGACTACGGTTCTGGTTTGGAAGGACTGAGTAGTCCGGGTTATTCGCCAACCAGCCCAGCATCTCCTTATGGTGCTTCATCACCTGCTTATGGTGTCATGAGTCCACGATATTCTCCAACCAGTCCAAGTAATACTTAGAGAATTGTTTTTAATAGTCTTGAATGTTCAAATGGGAACTAATTACTTTGTTTCAATTGATTTAAGTCTTGATCAAGATTTGCAGATTTAGTTACTGCATTAATTTTCAGGTTACTCTCCAACTTCTCCAAGTTATTCGCCTACTTCACCAAGCTACAGTCCTACTTCACCCAGTTTGTCACTTTCTGTTTTTAAAATTCTGAATAAGATAAATCTGAGCAGGCCTTTTAGTGCTTTCGGAACCTTTAAACTGGGTGACTGGGATGTGTTTTATGGTAATAAATATGGATTCATAGAATGGAAAGCTAAATTTAAAAAATTATATTTCAATTTTACCGTTTAAAATTGTAAACCCTTGTGCTGTCTTTATTACTGTGACAATATCTGGTAGCTATTGATCTTCAAACCTCAGATTTTTCATTATTCTATGTCATCTTGTAATCTGAATATACTACGGTTCTTTTTCCATTTATTTACGTTACCTTTTTTCTGGATGCTCATTTTAAATTTTATGATTGAGATGGGGCTGGAATTAGCCCGAAATCATTTATTTTTCAGGTTACTCGCCAACTTCTCCTAGTTATAGTCCTACCTCTCCAGGCTACTCGCCGACTAGTCCGAGTTATTCTCCAACTTCACCATGTAAGCTTTAATTTTGCTCTGGAAAATCTTAATTTGTTTTCCGAGGGATAGTTTGCTTTTTAATGTTTATCTTAATATTACCAAATATTTTCAGCTTATTCACCGACTTCACCAAGTTATTCTCCGGCATCACCTGGTTACTCACCATCGTCTCCTCGCTATTCACCTACTTCACCAGCTTATAGTCCGACAAGCCCAACATACAGTCCCACATCGCCTGCTTATTCCCCGACCAGTCCAACGTATAGTCCAACGAGTCCATCTTATAGTCCTGCCTCTCCTGGTTAGTACACTTGTTTCCTTCCTCTACTTGTAACCTTTATTTTTTAGTTTATTTTTTTGATCCTAATATTACCAATTATTTCAGTTTATTCGCCGATAATTTGTTTATGGCACCCACTTTTATCATGACTTAAAATTCACCGATAGAAAGCTTTCTATTGCTTTTCCTCCAACTCCTAATATCTAACTAGAAATAGTCACCTTTGAAATTGCGATAATTTAAACCGTTTCAGGTTATTCTCCATCTTCTCCTCGTTATTCTCCAACAAGTCCAACTTACAGTCCTACCAGTCCAGCGTACAGTCCTTCATCGCCGCAATATAGTCCGAGCAGTCCGCAGGTATGTTTTAGAAGTTATGCTGTTTCTTTCAGTAAACGGTGCGTTAATTGTTTGGTTTTAGCATATTATCACTTTAATTGATCGAGATTTCTGATGAGATGATTTGAAGCATTTTTAACTATTTTGCAGTATTCTCCATCGTCACCGCAGTACACACCAAGTTCACCCGCTGGCGATGCCTCTCCTGCGGTAAGTGGTTTATATTTGCCTTTGGAAGATAATTACGTTTTATTTCCAAATTGTCATCTTTCACCTCTTTCAGTATTCGCCGACATCGCCGCAGTACTCACCATCATCACCACGATACAGTCCATCAAGTCCACAGGTTAGGAACTTTTTCTCACTGAAGATTTTTTGATTTTTGAATAAATATCTTCTATATTTTATCGGATCCACACGAAAGAGTTTATTGATTTATGCCACACCATTTATTCATGCAAATCTGTCAAATTTTTGAATTTACATTATATTTATCTATATTGATGGTTTATTTCATTTGCAGTACTCACCAACATCACCGCAGTACAGTCCAAGTTCGCCCGGTGCAGCAGGCACTTCGGTTCGTCCCAGTTTTCATTTCAATTCATTTTCAGAGAAAAAGACTATATTTTTCTAAAAATTTTCTTGTTAATATCTTGAAACTATTTTTGTTAATGAATTCTTTCAGTATTCCCGAAGTTCACCACAGTATAGTCCGTCATCTCCGCAATACTCACCGAGTTCACCACAGGTTTTTAGTTTTACTTTTTGTGATAATAAATCTATCGGTATTCTTTATTGGTTACTTCAAGTGCTTACCATTACGTATCGGGATGCGAAGCCTTTTTTAATTATGTTCAACTTTGTCAAGAATAATTGACATTTTTGATGAAACTAGTTAATCTATTTCCAGTATTCTCCATCATCACCGCAGTATAGTCCATCTTCTCCACAGTATTCTCCTGGCGATTGATTCATCAACTGGATTTACTTGTTATAATTATGTGCAACATTTTTTGCTCTTATCATATGTCAACAAAAAAACTCAGTTCAATAAAACATGTATATAGCTGTGAGACTTCCAAATATGGGATTTTAATTGAATCTAGCTCTTTTGGGATCGTAACATAGTATTTGAGAATTGCTTTTCTCGTTGGCATTTGTTGGATGTCATGTTTGGCATGCGTAGTGCTTCTGAAGATGACCATGCCTTTTAATTGCAATAGCGTATGTAAATTTTTATCTTTGGTATTTTTATACGATCTCAACAACTACAAAATTTTTGAATTGTCTTTACTAACATCATTTATACTTTTGTTTTTGATGTTTGCAGCTTTTTTTAATTCGACTGTTTTGTAAATACAATGATGTGGTAGCAAGTTCCCGATATGCATTAAACGAAAATGTTGAATTGTTGTTATGGATTAAGATTAAGCAGTGGCTGAAATAGTTGCATTTTATGGGTATGACGGCCATATTCTTAATAGAAGGATTTCTAAACATTACCACTCATTATACCATTCCGGTTTGTTGTTATTCATGTTTACAGTATAAATATATTTTCATTTGTTTTCGAAATTGCATATTATTCATCAAAAAAGAAAAAACGCCATTGACCACTTGAAAAGTATCGTGGGCACGTTATGCAGAGGAGGTAGATGAGTCACATGGTCGTTACATGTACGCTAATAACAAACGTAAGTCGTTGTAATCAGGCGTGCTTGTAGAATTGGTAAGCCACAAATATCCGGAATCTGACACCTTTCGTATTTTTCAAAGCAAATTGAACTGAAGTTTGGTTTGGCTCGCGGATATACGTGATAATAATGCTAATTTAGATTGCAGGGGAGGTTCTAATCTGTTTCAATCATTACGGATAAATTTTATTACCAGTTCTATTTCCTGTGCAAATTAAAGTGAGAGGGATGAGATTGAAGTAGTTGATAAATATCTTCCAGAAAAGATCTTTGGCTTGATCGTTTTTGCATGGACAATTTATGAATGAATTATCTTATTTTCCTTTCATTTACCTGTCTATAAGTAAGTTCTTTTAAGGGAACCATAATTACACAACCTTATAGTAATGTCAGGTAAGAAATTTTTGAATGAACAGGGTTGACAAAGCAAGAGGAGGAGAAATAATATCGAGCATCATTTTGCCCTGTTCAACTTGCAAATGATATCTCTGACATTTCAACATGTCTGTTTTTGAAGCATATTTCTGGAATTGGAATTTGTTCTCAGCTGTATATGCAAACATTTTGAAAAGTAACAAATTACAATGAATGAAGAATGATGCAAATTAAAGCCACATTTAGTTCGTTGAAGTTTGCTTTGCTGAAAAGGTAAGATGTAAGCTCGAAAAGATGTTTAATAAACAATATGAGACAATCTATGGTTACAATTTCATTCCAAAACTTTTTTTCACGAAATCCAATTTTTTAGTGTTAGCGCTTTACTACTGAACCGTTAATTTGCTTCAGTCATTGTTTCGATTTCGTATTGGATATTAGATATTACTCCTATTCGCCTAGTTTCTATCAAAGAAAGGCAAAGAGCGCCGTTTTCATCCTTTATCAAAATATGTACAACAGTTACGACGCTCCGGCCTGCCAAGTTGTGGCGACAAGAATGTCTGTGGCGATATTTCTATTGCCGTTCCCTGTTCAATCGCTGGATTGGTAGTGATGCCAAGTCAACAGACTAGCAGTGATTCAATGACTAACAGTTGTGGCTACTGATAGTGTATATGCCGATTTATTTGACAGCAAATAAATGGTGTGGGCAGGTGGTAAGGTTGTTAAAGGTTGTAAAAAACATTAGACATAACAGGAAAAACTGAAAATTCCAATTGAAAACATTAGGCTTTATCAAGGAATAGAACAGTGGTATTTTGATGTACGAAATAGATAGATCACTTTCATTAATTTCAGAATCTTCATTTCCTGATCAAATTTGAAAATAGAATAAGGAAATAAAGATTTTGAATTTAAATCTAGAAGTTTCTAACTGAAATATAAAAACCAATTGAGTAAAAAAAATTTTGTTATGGATATTCCTTCTCAAAGAATAAAAAAGCTTCGAATTAGCTAGCCAGTAACATTTCGTAACTGTGAAGTATGAAGATCAGTGTATAAAGGATTTTGACTTATTCAATATTGGTCTGAGAAATTTAGGTGGAAAAAGTATTTCTATAAAATTCTTTGCTCGAATGACAGCTTTTGCTACTTTTTGTTATTGATAAGAACTTTTGTTACTTTTTTATTCAAATAAAGAAATAATACCATACGTTCTACAACAGCAGAACATCGATGGGATAATTGCCGCTCGAATCGTGGAGCTGTCCAAAATGTCTTGTTAACATTGTCATTCGGGTCAGGAGTGATCAGTCCTGGATTTTCCAAGGGTGTGCACTCGAACATACTACTATAGCAATCAGAAAAAACGTGAAAAGGGTTATCATAATGGTAACGTACGTGTGAAGTTAGGAAAGATTCTTCATATGTACTGTAAACTAGCGATCAGTGGATCAGACACTAATCATATCGTCAATTCTTGGTATAAAAAGCAACGGATAATTTGTATAAATTATCTAATTTGAAAAAATTCAAAGAAAAATTTGTCTCACTGTTTTTTAAATGAGTAGATGTTGAGAGAGGTTAAAGCGAAGTTTGGATTATCATTGTAGTTTTCTAATACATTTATTGATAATAGGTTCTTCATGAGTATGTAAAAAATTTGCATAATAAAGTTCTCACTGATTTTACATGCGACATTTTGCAGTGCCAGCCTAAAGTTTTTACTTTGAAATGAGTATGTTATCTCGTTGCAGGAATGTATCGTCTAAATACGACCGGAAAAGAAAGTGATATTAGCGATAGCAGCAACAGGTGTCAGCTGTTCTATCAGCTTAATGCAGTTCTTGAAAACAGTGATTCATATCAATCGATCTGTAGTTATCCATACTTTATTGTTGTGAAGTATCCAGAAACGTCAGCACTTTGAATTGAGAATTGATTCCAAATTTGACTTGAAGACTGATTAGAGCTTAAGTTCCGAAAGTGTAAGTCAATTTGACTGAATTTATTCTACGTTCAGCATCTGGCCAGCAATGTCAGTATCACAGCTGCACCATCTCTCAGCATGAATGCATCACGATTACTGCAGTTAATTATTGCAATACTTCACGGTAAGAATTGGAAGTTTGAGTGTCAGTTCCAACCTTCAGTGACTGATTATTATCCAGCAATAATTCCACAACAATGTGACGAATTTCATTCAAAGCACTCAAAGTTAAAGATGAAATTTATTTCAGATAATGTTCAATCTTATTTTTCTAACCATTTCAGCGAACGAATTGTCAAGTAATCGCTACGCAGACCAATTATATGAGGATTTGTTGTATTTTTACAATAAAAATGTACGACCTATACGGAATGCAAGCAACGCCTTACAAGTTAAATTTGGTGCTTCGTTAATTCGAATCATTGATGTGGTTAGCTTTATTTTTACTATATATTGATAATTCAGAAGTTCTTGAGATCTCACAGTCAATAGCAAGCAGTCGATTCCTTAATTTATTTCCATTTATTTGTTTTTTCCAACTCATGAGATTGGAGCTATGCTGGTGGTGGCGCATGCTCCCAACAGAGTCTCCCAGGCCAGACATGCCCCAATCAAGGGGTCAAGTTAAGTATACAGAATTTTGCTGAATACCTCTCAAATTCTTTTTCTGTCTGTTTTCAACAATTTTATACAGAAAGGACGACATAACAAAAAAAAAGCAAAAAACAAAGTGTGGGACAAAAATATCTGTTAGTCTGTTGGCCTGTTTAACAGACTAGAAAATCAAAAGGTCCGAATTTGTTTCAGTTTGCTGTTATTCATCCATTGATAGAATAAAATCGTTGGTAAGTGGTGCTGCAAATATCTGCGACACACCACAGTCTGATGAACAATACGTTGCAGGCTGGCCTAAAATCACACCAATCTTTAAGCTCTTTCGAGACTACATGAGAATAAAATCAAAAACAAAGCCTTACTACAATCACTGAAGCTACGAAAATATGAGAAGAGAAAGATCAGCAACCTGGTTCTCCGGGTGGTCCCCATGGTCCTTCTTCGCCGACTTTCCCGTATCGTCCTGGTGGCCCAACAGGACCAATCCTCCCTGGTTTTCCGGCGAAACCAGATTCTTTAGCTGGTTTGCCTCGCAGTCCCATAGCTCCCTTTGGTCCAGGAGGACCGAGTGGCCCTTTTGGTCCCTTAATTCCTGTCCCAGAAATGACTGTATCACCGGGTGGTCCTGGAAGACCAGCAGGACCTTTAAGACCAGGTGATCCCGGTGGACCAGGTTCGCCTATTGACCCGTGTTCTCCTGGTACACCAGGAGGACCCGGTTCCCCTGTACGACCAGATTCCCCGAGTTGTCCACGTTCGCCTTGCAATCCTCTAAATTAAGGTACGATTAGAAATAGAGAAATTTGAAAATTGCATTGAAATAAAAATTTGGCTCAATAATATTCTCCAAAATTAGCTTGATTACACAGATCATTAAAACATACCAAAGGTGAGCTTTTTTACAACCACAATTTCCATAAAAAGTTTTATGCAAGAAATTGTAAACTGAACAATGGTACCTCTGTCCAGGGGGCCCAGCAGGACAAATCGCGCACGGTAACTCTTCTTCTGGTGCAAGCTCAATATCATAACCATCATCGCCTGCCAATCCTGGATTTCCCACCATTCCTGGTATTCCATCCTCTCCAGGAGGTCCACTCAGACCAGGCGGGCCTGTAGGACATCTAAAAATTTGTACTTATTCAAAACTTACTAACATTTCCGAATTTGATGCTAATTTCCTTAAAAAAATTACCTCAGTCTCTAAGGTTTAAAAAGAGTCGTTACACGGTGTTAAAATGAGCGTTAATTAGAATTATCTAATGCGCATCCGGTCACAAAGTTTCCCATCCATAGGATAAATCATCGTTTTTTTTTTCGATTCTGTGAATCAACGTTCATAGGGAATATTTTGGTTACTAACCCAAGTTGTGTACATCCTGAGCACACGACTTCTTTACGGCCGGTAAGAATGTATGGTTGCGAATGACGCTTTCGAAGAATCACTGCTGCCCCAACTTCTTCTCGCACCAATTTCATCTCTTCCCATATTCTATCCGATTTCTCCTGAAACTACAAGAAATGGAAATATGATCAGAGAAGATAATGAAAGAGGGAGAATCTTTGTAGAAAACGTTTCACAAAATTATATGAATTTCGATACATTTTTTTTGTACCTCATTTTCTTACTACCTTTCAAATTTTTAAGCTTTTCTAATTTTTTACTTTAAAATTAGCAGATTTTGTCACAGCATATGATCGCGCTCGTTCTGCTTTCAGATAAATTGTTGGGATAGCAAATATTAATACAATAATTGTTAGTGAACTAAATATCGTCGTGCCTATCGCCAGATAGTGAAAATAATCTTCGGTAGCCATTTTCCTGAAATTTATTTCTGACAGAAATTTTTTTTAATTCCTTACTGCATAGCATCGTTTGGCACCTTTCTGCTTCAGGGACTGACCTCCTTTATACACAGATTATTAAATAAGCTAAGTTTTCAACTACCATCGTTAAATTTGAGACAGATAACTTGAAATTGTACGGAGTTTTCGGGAGCGAATTTGGGATGTAAGAAGCTGAGGAGTTTGATCGGCTGACAATGATCATATTGGGAGTAAAACCAGTTATTTTTATCCATTTCCGATATATTGGGGCACTGTGTCGAAACAATTCTACACATTTGTACCATTACGGAAGTATGTCTTACCTTTCATTGATCCATGACCCTCTCTCCCAATTCCCAAAAAACGAACAACAAACAATGATATTTAGGTCAGCTGACAGAACTTTTCCAGAATTAGTTCCAATTAATTTTACTTGCGATTTTGAGGAGAAAATTTTGAAATCATTGATTGTATTTTAATTTTTTTCATTGATTGTAACTTTTTAAAAAAATTTTTTTGAGATAATTTTTACAAAATCACGGTAAATTTTTATAAGTATGAATAAGAAATAAGTCTGTCAAAGATATCTTTTATCATTCTATTTCAATAATCATTTATAATTTAATACTGTGTTGATACAAATTTGCTTTCAGGATGAAGTGAATCAAGTGCTTACCACTAATTTATGGCTCGAAATGGTATTTTTGATAAATTAATATTAATGTTAAAATTATACAGATTCTGGAAAATTACTTTTGGATCACTTGATCTTTCAATAATCATTCACAAACAAAATTCAATGTTTAAAAAAAAAATTTCATGCCAATCTTTTTTACTTACAGCAGTGGTATGATTACAAGCTAACATGGGATCCGGAAAAATGGAACAATATTCGAAAACTTCATATTCCATCAGATCAGATATGGATCCCGGATATCCTGTTGTATAATAAGTAAAATATCTGTAATTTGAAACCACTCAATACTGCAGCTAATGACGGATATCGCCAACCTTTTTTTGAATTGAAAATTTCGCAGTGCTGCTCTGAGGAAATGAAATCGAACGATTGTTTTATTTCAGCGCAGACGGCGAACCACACATAACGATCATGAGTGATGCTTTAGTCTATTATACCGGTGCTGTTGTATGGAAACCACCGAGCATTTATAAATCATTTTGTCCTGTATGTTATTAAACTTGCAATTAACTCCCCTTTGATACTCTTATTGTGATTTTTTTCCATTCATCCTATTGTGGCCTTGAATTTTTGAGATGCGTATTGTTACTGTAGCACTGATTTAAATGTTAAATATATTGATGAAAAAGATTATCAAATATATTCAAATATTTTCATAATTTAATTCATAGTTTCTTGAAAATTTGATTGCTAAAAGAAGATCTTTTTAAGATAGATATCGAATATTTCCCATATGATAAACAGTCTTGTTCAATGAAATTTGGTGGTTGGTCCTACAACGGTTTCCAAATTGATATTCGACAGTTACCGGTAAATTCTTCTGGTTTAAAATGGAGAGCAAAGATTGCAAAAGATTAGTTTAGGGATTCGATGATTGTCTCATTGTCAGTAATGTTTCGAGATGGAGATAATATTAAATAATTAGCCTTTAAAGACACGATTACTCATAAAAGTCAAAATCCTTAACAACCAATTACTTTTGTGACAAGACTGTTTTTCGAAAGATAAGTTTTTCAAGACTAATCCCACGGACAATATCGAAACACAATATGATGAAAATGGCAAGGAATATCAGTTTCTGGAACAAGGAATGGATTTATCATCTTATTATCCGTAAGTTTTTCGTTGTTCTAAAAACCACTTCATCAATTTTTAACCTTAGCACTTCACAGACAAGAAATTTCCTAAAATAATCTTATCACAGAAGTCGTGAGTGGGACCTGATAAGTTTAACAAGTCGTCGGCACGAACGCCTTTATCCTGGTTGCTGTGGACAGGAATTCTATATCGATATTACTTTCAATCTATCGATTCGCCGTAAAACACTTTTTTATACCGTTAATCTGGTCATTCCATGCATGCTGATAGGTGAATTTCATTTTAATTCCGTTTTACTACAATCTATAATTTATTAATATTACAAACTAAGGAGATAGTGAGAACTTTCTTATAAAGAAAGGAATATACCAAGATATGAAGTATTGGAATACCATGACAAATATGCACCATTGTTAATATTTCATTTTGTTTCAGCAATTTTGACAACTTTCGTTTTCTATATTCCGGGTATTGAGCACAAAGTTTCATTTTCGATAGCAGTATTAGTTACTTTGACTGTGTTCTATTTGGTCCTCATTGACCTCATTCCTCCAACATCAATGGTCATACCAATGATTGGAAAGTATCTTTTATTTACCATGTTTCTCGTTTCGGCGTCTATTATCTTATCTGTACTGACTGTAAGCTACTATCGCCGGTACGTTATTTTTCATATTTATCTTTATCTTTATCAATTTAGTCATGCAAAACCACTAAAAAAGTTACGTGAAATTGCAGTTCGCAAAGGATAAACAGAGTATACCCAGCAGATGCAAATTTCTACCATTAATATATATCATTAAAAATATCAGGACAACAAATGACTGGAAAGTCTATTTTTTAAGGCTTTTTATTTATATCAAATAAAGCTTTTCGCTTTCTACTGAAATTCATGATTTAAAAGTAAAAAAAATCATACGTTTTTTAATGCATTCAATATAGAAGGGTCAACTAAGGAAGTCAACAGTACTTTTTTGATCTTATCCTTCATATCTTGAGTAAGGTCAGGTCAATTCAATGGGATCCTGTTTTGCTCTGCATTATTGATACTATTTTAGCAGTTTCGGTAAACATCAAAATGATTTCACATTAAAAATGAAAATTGGCTGTTCAAGTAAAAATCTGGTTTATTTGCTTTCTATCATTCTAATAGTTCTTTTGATACTGCCTTCAAACCCACATTTATGGATTTTTCAAACCCATATTTCTTTTTCTTACTCTCACTATTACTTTTTCATCATATTATCACAGCAACTACACTGAATTATTATCAGACTATGCCATATGAATCTTAAATCTATAAAATTGACCAAACAGTAGCGCAAAAAGAAAGTAAAAAGTATTTGATATAAGGATCGGTCAGTCTTAACATCTAGCCTTTGATTCTGTGGAACTCTTGCCACACATTACGATAAAGCATAGGTTGTAGCTTTTTATTTTTCTAATATACTCTACAACAAATATCGGTATATGTACATCCGTTTCTGACTTACGTTCATAAAATATTTAATTGTAATAGGAAATTCTATTGTCCAATATTTTTGTTTTAGAGAGCCAGGAAGTTTAATTCGCTTCTTCCAGAGGTGGTACTACTCACCCTATGCCAAAATGGATGCGTCACGTATTTTTGAAAATACTACCTAAATATTTGTTCATTAAGACACCAGAAGATGATGCTTCTGAGGTAAGCAGCAATAGATCATCAGGTGAGCATGTTACTCGTAAAATTTTTAAGCTCCTTCAATTTGAAACGAATGAAATCATATTTGCAACTTCTGGGAAGTACTTCACGCGGAAAAATAGATTTTCAGATTCTGTAGTGATAAATTCTTTTAAAGCTGTAATGAGCTCTTGTCTTTTCCAATTGAAAAAGATTATTAAAATTCTAAATTACATTTTAGATTTGTTGTCATCTTCAACGTCTCGTCGAGCAAGTCCTTATTTCTTATCAATTAACAATCTAATCGACGGCCAAATGAGATTGTCTCAGTTGGCACAACTTCGTGGGATGCATCCAGACTTAATTCGTCGCATGATCGATAATGTGTCGTTTATTGCTGACCATTTCCGGGCCATGAAGAAAAATGATCAAGTACATCTCTTTTTATTTACAACCAAATTGCTCCTTATAAATTTTATATACAAATTTTTCTTATTTTTTTCTTTTGTCTTTTTTTTTAAAAGAAATTTTTAAATCTGATAAAATTACAGATATCTGAGGACTGGTGCTACGTATCAATGGTACTAGATCGACTGATGCTGATGATTTTTAGTGTAATCAATGTTTGTGGTACCTTGATCATTCTTTTACAATCGCCAGTGCTTTATGACAGCCGACCGCCGATGACCATCAATCCAGCTAATAAACCACTGAGTGCTGATACACTCGAATTATTCGTTAATAGCTCATATGTACAGTAATATTTTGAATAAAACCTGCGGATTGCAAGAATCTTTTGAAATACTTGCAGCATATCTTCTCATACCTGTAGTAAAACACGACAGCTACTTCTCCCACTTTTTCTTAAGTGTTTACGACGGTTATTACTACTATGATAACAAAATGAGATTTGCATGTAGTAGTCAAATTGCTTATGTAATTAATTGACAGATAGGATACACTGTTTAGTTGTCTATTCCTTCATTTGTCTTAGACTAAGCTATCCATTATTTTATAACCTGTAGAAAGGATTTTAACACAACATGAAGAAAAGCAATCTGCTGACCAATCTTGTCATTTTCTTTTTTCCATATATAAAATTTAATTTAATGTTCGATTTTGACAGATGTCAAAAAAGCTAAGTGGAATTATTAGGACAAACATAACGCGACGATTTTGTGGGAAATCTCTCCTACTTACTTCCTTATTTATAAAGAGAGAAATTATTTGAATAGAATAGTGATTTTACACCACTTTAACCAATCATGAAAAGGAAGATCTGTTCAACTTTGATTAATTAATTTTCCTCATTTATTATATAATGGATTCAACTTTCTCCCTCAATTTGCTACGACATAGGAAAAAATTACGTGCACGTTATCTACGAGTATGTAATGTGTAATGTATGCATTACGCTAAAGACATATAACAGACACTTATAAACTGCCGTATGCACAAACACTTCGTGACAAATAGCGTGATAGTGTGGATAGAAAAGGGATGAGTTGATGAAGCATCCAGTCCGCCTAATTGATGGAGCATCCAGTCCGCCTAATTGATGAAGCATCCAGTCCACCTGGTTGATTGAGCATCCAGTCCACCTGGTTGATTGAGCATCCAGTCCACCTGGTTGATTGAGCATCCAGTCCACCTGATTAATTGAGCATCCAGTCCGCCTCACTTTGTCTGCTAAATAAATCGTCCTCGGACTTATGCTGTTTATGTCTCTCTTCAGCTGTGATGACTCTTACACTTCCCAGTTTTGGTATCCGTCGGCTGCGTTAAATGAAGTTTCTTCGTCTCAGTTAATGAGGTAATTATTATTGGAGGATATTTTTCGACAGACTGGTCCGATTTTCCTGCGTTACCAAGTGCGTATTTGTTCGATGATATGAGTAATTGTTTTTTTGTTGTTTGTATATTTAAATCATGAAAATTTTCACGTTTTATTTATAAAACACCGGCAAGACCGTTTGGTTTGTTTATCCTTCCTTTATAAAGTTAATGAAACAAAGATACTAGTATGTAATCTATCAGTTTCATTTACATTCATATTTTGCGTAAATTCGATAACTGATTTTTTTCCCAAAGATGATGGAAAAAGAGGAAATAGTAATGGGAGAAAGTAAATGAATACAGGAAGAGATTTCAGTGCGATTCTGTTTAGTTCCGTTAATTTCTTTTTATGTGAATTCCTGTCTTTTATTTATATATAAATAATAAATTATAACATTTCTCTCACTACGGCAGTATAACGTATTAATTGTATTCTGGTATTAATACCGGAACAGGCATCTATTAATTGCCTGAACTACTGAAGTAATTTCAAAGAGCAGTATATATTTTTTCTATAATGTTGGTCACTTATCGTTTGTTTCAATATGATCATTTATATTTACTGAGTGATCTAATATCATTTTTGAGATATTTTGTTTAGTAGCAAAATTTTTTTTATTAAAAAAAAATGAAACATTATTTGCGTTAACATTATTTATTGAAGCATTATTCGAACATTACTTCGTTTTCAGGATTGCTTATGTCGTTGATGTACAATTTAATGCCATTGTATATCGTTTTTTTTTTTCAATTACAGGCTAAATATTTGGCTTTCAAAATGAGAAGTGTGAGTAGTATCATTCCGCTGTTTTGCCTTTGCACATATGTTTGCACGGGTTTCTATTTACCTGGTTTGGCACCAGTCAATTTTTGTGAAAATAAAGTTGCGGAACCGTCGTGTCCGGTATGGTTTTTGCTTTCTAAATTCCAAATAAGAACTCATTGAAAATGTCTTGTAGGGTTTACTTTTTTGTCCGTAAATTTATTATAAATGTCCTACCAATAACCATTCTGTCAGCTAAAATATCGCAGCCCCTAGTTTTAGCTATTAGATTAAATCAAAAGTACAAAATGTATTACGTCTTCTACTTGAGATGTGGTAGCATAAACTCATTTCATTGCTAATATTACTTCATAACTGTATCGCTACGTTACACTCCATTTAATTATATTTGCTCATAAAAATGAGAACAATTGCTCAATCTTAAGAAATACTGTTGGTTTTTAGAGTAACGTAACTCTTTACGTGAATCGTTTGGATAGCGACCAAAGCGTCATTCCATTTGAATACCATAGGTAAATTCTTTTACTCTTTTTCACTATTGCGAATACTTTATTTTTAAATTAATATATGGCATTCATGTTCACAAATTTTTAACTTTTGCTGTGTTTCAGTTTCGATTTCTGTATTGGTAGTGAAAATGAATCGCCAGTAGAGAATCTCGGCCAAGTGCTGTTTGGAGAACGAATTAGGCCTAGCCCATATAAAGTATGAATCTGTTTAATGGGTTGCTATATTTCCTCAATTTAGACTTCTTTGAGATGAAATTGAGGAAATGGAAATTTATGTATCATAAATAATCGTTTAGATTTTCCCTTTTTAAATCACTGCTTGCTTTCATTTAGAACTTTATCAAAAAAGCCATGCAAGAAACCATGCTTAAAAAATAACATATAGTATCTCTTCTTACTACGCAATTGTACATTGTCAAGAAATGTTGCATGTTAGCAAAATTATTTTAAAACATTGTCTCTTCCCAATTTTTAGATAAGCTTCAATGAGCAGAAGCAATGTGTGCTGCTGTGTGAAAAGAAATATAACAATAATGATCCACAAGCGCAGAAAAAAATGTGGTTGCTTCGAAAAGGAATGAAGTTAAATTATCAACATCACTGGTGCTTTTTTAAAAATTGTTTACTTTTTAAGATTTAACGGCGTTTTATTTAACAGTTAATAAACACTCATATATGAACGATACATATTTTCACAGCATAGAGTAGTGTAGTGATGGCAAAAATGGATTTGTTAACATTCAGAATTGATTCCTACTGCAAGCAACTCTGGGCTCTTAGGGTTTATGTTATACTTGTTAATTTATTGTATCTCGGATGAAACGGACGATTCGGACCTATTTCAGGATATTAGATAATATGCCGGTGACATTCTGTTTCATCAATCAACAAAATCAGAATGTCTGCACAACAGGTTTCCCGATGGGCTGTTACGTGACGAGTGATGGTAGGCCGAAAGATGCGTGTGTTTTAGATTCACGGTACAGGAGGCCTGATAGCTACTATATCTTCAATCACGTCGATATTCTCATCGAGTATCGCAACATGAGTCAGGATCCAAATTTCCTGGAAGAACATGTGGGAGGTCGAATTATTCGTATCAAAGTACAACCACGAAGCATTAAACATGAAGCAAAAAATAAGCTTGATTGCGGAATCAATGCACAGACATTCCCCATAAAATCTAATGAAACACCTGATAACATTATTTACACATACTCTGTTGTGTGGCAGGTTTGCTTTTTTAAGCATTTTATCATAAAAGTTGATGGCAGGTATTCTGCGTATCAAAAAGAAACTATTTTTATCGTTTATTAACTTTGCTTTTATGATAAAGCTACGATTATTTTCTATACGATTTGAAATCTTTTTAACCTACCATGATAGCGTTTTTGGCAATCACAAAAAAAAGATAAAAAAAGGAAAAAAAAGTTGCAGACGACTCAGGTGAAATGGTCTTCACGATGGGATTATATTCTAGATTCAGTTCCACATCCCAACATTCAATGGTTTTCGATCCTGAATTCACTTGTTATCGTTTTGTTCCTTTCCGGAATGGTGATTCTTTTTTTGGATTAGAAGATTTATTTCTTTTTGTTTTAGCCAAAAAAATTCCTTTTTTCACTTAGATTCAGAGTTGGTTGGTGAACACTTTTGCTTTTCATCGATATTTAGATGGTTGAATGTGATATAGTTTTTATTCTTCTGCTTAATGCACACTACCTAAATGCCATTTATTTTTGAATAATATTAACGTCTTAGGTGGGTATGATACTTCTTCGGACGCTACATCGCGATATAATTCGATATAATCAGCTTGATAATGAGGTTAATTTTTTTTCATATAAACATGGTTTCAAAAGTGTAATTGTTTTTTAATTATACAACTATAATCCTCAACAGCGACTGGAAAGGTATATATATAAGACATAAGATACTCAAACGAAGACATAAGAATTTATTGAACATTCAGAAATCGAGTAAAGTCAGCTACATACTATTTAAAAATGTACGTTTTATTCGCTAAAATTTTGAGCTTTTACATGTTATTCTACCTTCGAATCGGACAAGTTGAAACTACAGTAAACAGTAAACTTTTTAATATCTCATAGCTTTTCTGAAAATTTGTTCAATAATTTGAAGTTTATATTTTGAAATCGAAAAAATTTGAGGAAGATGCGCAAGAAGAATTTGGTTGGAAACTAGTTCATGGTGATGTCTTCCGTCCACCGCGATATGCTTTATTTCTCTCTATATTTGTAGGCAGTGGATGTCAAGTGCTGTTTATGGTTGCTATCACTCTTGGTATAAGTTGATCACGATTATCTTGGATGATTTTTAAAACCTTGGTTGCATGTTCTTCAATTAGGAAATCTTTGGTGCTTTTAGGACTTTATTAACCCTTGGTTCTATTTGATTTACTGTGTATGATTAGATTAATCTTGGACGAAAACACATATGTAAGAAGAGTATGTGCCAAGTATCAAGAGATTTACGATTTCAGAATGTTCTCACAGATTTTTGAACTTCTGTCTTCGTAGAAAAATAACTTTTAAAAAGGATGCTCAGATCTTGCGTTTGCAAGCAGTACGCAATAGTTGACTCTCCACCAAAATCTTTCTTGCCTATCTTTTGAGATAGCGTATTTGAATAAAAGATTTTAAAAAAGTCTACCATTTAAATAGTATCTCTGTGTTTTGTAGTATTTGCCTGTCTTGGTTTCTTATCACCGGCAAATCGTGGATCTTTAATGACTTTCGCACTTGTTCTCTATGTTTTTTTTGGTATTGTTGCTGGCTACGTATCGGCAAGACTTTATAAAAGTAAGAATTCTTAAAATAATTGGCTTTCATTTGTCTGATTTAATACCAAAATGAAGATGCTGGCATGATTTATTTGATAAGGACATTATATTTTTATCATTTTGTTAAATCTTTTTTGTATTTTAGCAATGAATGGCCTGGCTTGGAAGACTAATTTACTAATGACTAGTTTTCTGGTCCCTGGGTATGTTTTTGCTAGTTTGTTCTTGCCATTATTTTTAAGTGAATAGAAGAATTCGATTATTTTTCTGAAGAGACATAGAAAATACCAAGTTCAGTCTTCAGTAAGGACGTACGGCTGCAATAAAACTTTTTTCGATGTAGTAAAAGTATAGTGAAACTTTTTTCCAAAGGCATATGTGAAAGTGAAAATTACTTCATTGCAGAATCGTGTTTGCAGTATTCTTTATTTCAAATCTATTGCTGTGGTCAAAGGGCTCATCAGCAGCAGTACCTTTTGGCACACTTGTTGTGCTTCTATTTCTATGGCTTTTTGTCTCTATTCCGCTAACATTTATTGGATCCTATTTTGGCTTCAAGAAACGTGTAAGAAAATGTGATATCACTGTTTTATTTTTCTATGAGTACCAATAGGATACTGAAACAAAGCTCTTTCGACAGTGGTTTTTCAAAATAGTCTTTACATATTGCACGCAAACTGTTCTCCAGATTTCTTACATCCGCAGTTCTACAATCTATAAATCATATATGATATGAAAGTAATGGGCACGGTTATTAAGAAATATGTAAGCTAAGATATATGAATTACATATCCAGTTAGTTAATATATTGAATGTTTGGAAATCTTGACACATTAAAGTGTTGAAACGCATTAAAACTCTATGTAATACGAAAAGTATCTTTACATTCTTTTTGATTCCAAAAAAGAGAATGGAAGAGATTCCTTTTTTCTAGTTGAAGAGGCCATTCATTGATTTTTTTTCTCCTATTCCAGCCAATCGAGCATCCAGTACGCACAAATCAAATTCCGAGACAAGTGCCAGATCAATCACTCTACACGAAACCAATCGTAGGAATGCTCATGGGTGGTATCCTGCCGTTTGGGTGTATTTTCATTCAACTTTTCTTTATTCTCAACAGCATTTGGTTCGTTTTTGATTCATGAATTTGTCCTTTATGCTAAAATTTGCAATTCACTTTAACTCGCCAAATTTAGAATGCCTTAAAGCGCGATTTGGTTGCATTCGAAAATAGATTTGTTTTTTTCTCGAAAAAATTTCTCTAAAAAATCCTCTCAACGAAAATAGATTTGCGAGCTGATTTTTCTCTTTGTTTTATACATAGCAAGTTCATTTTCTTCTGGCTGTTTTTTATCGAAAACATCCAAATGCACTCGATGCCAAAGTTACAGGGCTCATCAAACATATTACATGTTTGGTTTCCTCTTTCTTGTTTTCCTGATCCTGTTCATAACATGCAGCGAAGCTACAGTGCTGCTTTGTTACTTCCATTTATGTGCTGAGGTAAAAAATTATTTTCAATGTTTTTCAATTATAGTTTATAATCATTATCACATATTTTTGTCTAATTGTTAGGTAACGAAGTTTCTCACGTTTAATTTTGCATAATTTTGTTTTTAGTGAAGTAAATTCAAATAATAGGTAGTAGAAACTCAGTTTCAGACTTTGATTTCTCTAGATAGGATATTTGGTACAAAATGGGTAGTATATAGATCGCTTTTGGTCATAAAATCTGAAAATATTGTCACTTTCATTGCTGGCATTTGAGGAATGAAAATTAAGGGACATTAGCAATTGGATGCATATTTAAGTATTAGAATTACATTTTCTGGACTTTACAGGATTATCATTGGTGGTGGCGATCATTCTTGACTTCGGGCTCTACGGCAATATATCTTTTTCTATACTGTATTCATTATTTTATGGCGAAACTAACTATAACAGGCACTGTGTCGACCATCCTTTATTTCTCATATACTTTCATCATTGTCTTCATGTTTTTTTTGGCAACTGGTACTTTTCATTTTGTTTTGGGATGATAATTTGATAAGTTTGACGAGATTCAAATGCAGGGTATCTTGTCCTCTTCGTTTGGAAAATACCCGATTAAAAAGTAATATTAAGTAAATTTTTTATTTGGTTAATAGTATACAATTTTAGGAGCTGTTGGTTTCTTATCAGCATTCTTTTTCGTGGAAAAAATATACGGTTCTGTTAAAGTGGATTGATGTTAATCTACAAGAACTAAGACCGCTTTTGCGATGCAACTGGTTGTTTATTCTGAAGATAAAATTTTTTCCTGGAATTTCCAAAATAATAAATCATGATTCTAAGTGTTTTTACAAGAAATAGCAACAGCAGGGTGTGATCAAATGGGAGTGAAATTGGTTTTTGCGAAATATGTTGTAAATTTCATGAAGTTAACATGTCTCTTCGTGTTCCTGTTCTAAATAAAGACAAGGAATTCAAGCCGAATTTGTTGAAGTTTGCAGTATGTGAACTTTCCGATTGTTTACAACCATAGTGTTTTTTAAGAAAAGCGGAATTACGCAAGCTTTCATTACCACTCTTTGTAACTTCATGAAATTGAGGTAGCTATAATTTATTTTTGTTTCTTCCTGGCGACTCTAAATTTTTATGCGGCATTTATCCGTATTGTTTCGCTAATAGAATATGGACCGTTTTGTTTCTTGTGACTATACATTTATCCGTAGTTTGTGCAGTGGAAAAACGAAGAGAAATTCATTTACAGTTTTGAGATGTCTTTACTTAATTTTTAATTTTCGTATGTCTTTACTTCTATTCCATTGCTCTTTTTTTTGCCATGAACAAGAGCACCGGGCAATGGAACTCATACAATAAGGCAACGTTTTAGTCCTTTTCTTATTTAAAAATCTAAAATCCATATAAATTATAGTCTAATCCATGATAAAAATCTAAAATCCATAATAAATAGTAGTAAAATTAAGACGAACATTTATTTTTTTACAAAAGTACGGATATTTTTGAAATCTGTTTTATTTACTTCAAAGTTTAGGTCGTCAGGAATCGAATTTAAGGAGAATTTTACGATATTGCGCCAAATTTGTTTTTATTTCATTTTTTTCAGTTGATTGGTGAAGATTGGATGAGAACTTCCATTATATCTACATTCTTTGTATTACGTACCAAATTTTTGCAGAAGAAAAGTGGCATGATGTTCCATGCTATTAAAATATCGGAACTATTGACTGTCCAGATCGATTCCCATTCTGTTGTAAAATTATAGGCCTTGAAAGCTAATTTTTGTAAGTGGGAATGTGTACTATATTCACAGCTTTAGTCATTTGTTCAGGAGTAGTGCATGTACATATCTTGATAAGGGATTATTCTGTAATGTGAAGTTCGCAAAAGGAAAGAAAAGTATGGGTTCGTAAACGTGGGAGAAGTAAGTTAATCTTTTTTATTTTTATTCATTCCGGTTGAACTTTTAACTATAAGTTATGTGTATTGAGGAATACATGTACATCCGTTCAACTGTTACTTAGTGCAAAATATACATTTGCTAGCTTGAACATTATTTAGTTCTTTGGGATTTGAATCGTGATTTCGAGCGAAGGCGAAACATTTTTATGTTGTTTGTAATATTATATTATATATCCGTAATACTGAGATAAATATTTCTTTCAGATATCATTGTTAGCATTTGATTGCTATATTATCCGTTGAGTAAAGATAGTTCAAACGTTGGTATAGCAACTGGGTGATAATGAGTAGTTTCGGAACTTACACTTTTCAGCTGCTGTCCTACGAAACCGAAACATTCTGGCATCAATTATTTCATATTTCAAGTACAAGTTTTGAATGTAGCTAAACTAGTTAAGGGACTGTGTAGATTCTAGAGCTTATTTATTAAATTTCCGCATTTCTTACAAGATCTACAGCTAAGAGTTTGCAGGTGATTGCGGTGATATTTGAGCTTATAATATGTCCATAAATGGGATGTAGCAAAGGTGACTAAAAGTTAGTGTTAACGTGCGATAGAACTTTCGAGGACACCTAATTACTCATGAGACAATCAGGAAGGATTCGAATTCAAAATGGAATTAAAAGCAGATATGTGCACCAGAAGATTGATCGCTCTCTGTGAAAAGTTAAAAAAGAAAGTGAGTGGAGGTTCTGCAGTAATTGCTTGATATAAAGTGCATAGTCCATCCCAATTGCTGAAAAATTAAAAAAATGGGACTGTGTAGCATCATAATTCAAAAAGAACCATTCGGTTTTCATATCCTTCTTACTTTGAATTAAAGTGTTGAACAAAATTTTCGATGAACTTCTTCAAAAAAGCAATTTCTCGAAAATTAAATTGTTTCAGTGCAGTTAAAAAGAAGCAGAATAGGTTCAGTAAAAATTATTGAGAAAATGATTATGTAAAATTAAGATCACCTGTAGAGATGCATCGTTGTAAAAATTTGTTTATAATGAGATGTTATATGTTATTTGATACAGGTATCATCGGTTGGAAGTATAAGGTGATAAACATCAGTTTCAGTGTAACTGTGAATCAAATGTTGCACTTTTTTTTTACCAACTTTAATTTTTAGTCTCAAACTCGATAAGCGCTCAATATTTTCGCGAAATTTTGAGTTGCAATTACAAAGTGACACAAAAATTTTTTGGAATAAGTTGATATCAGATTTTAAGCATATTGAACACTAAAATATCTCTAAGAAAAAAGCAAATTTTGTATCGCGAAGATATAATTGTCGGAAACGCTAATAACCTTGGATGACGTTCTCCCTGATATCTTGTATGTCTGTACTATTATTCTTTCAAACATATAAAATTATCCGTTGCAAAATTTTATTAACATCAAAAGTCGGCAAATTGTTTTTAATGCAAAATGATCACTGATTAATTTTAGTGGTAAGCAATTTGCTGTGAACGAACTATAGTCTCTCTGTTTACATAGTAATACTAAATCCTTATCAAGTACCATTTGCTTGGCAACTGATAAGACCATCTAACATACGAGAAAAGGAAGGAAAATCGTTTGCTGTATTTGCTCCTAGAAAATAATGATGCTTTGACAGTAAATTCTTTGAAAATTAGACTCGAAGTTTTCATTGAAATGTAAATTAGAATTAAGCTTTCATTTAAATAGACATTTTGTAATTAATGCTTTCATTTAAAGTTACAGTGATAAAAGCAATACATGTCTGTATGAGTTATCATGAAAATCGACTAAACAGCAAATACTTTTATAAATACAAAAATCATGGAAATACTACAAAACATAGATTACCCTTCCACTATTTCAATATTTTGAGGCAGTGTGCAAAGATGTATTTATCGATGCTACTTTTTCCGTAAATTTTAAAGGTTATTCGCTGTCTGCTTGATGATTTCATCAGAAAATAAATACAATGTGGCTTCAAGGAGGCTTCAAGAAGTACTGTATCGATGAAAATGTAAATAAATTATGAAGGAGTTTATGAAGAAATTATTTTAAAAAATAGGAAGTAATTTAGTCTTTTTGGGACCATTTTCATACAGAAATGCAAACATGGAAGTGCAAAAATGCATGCATTGATGGATAGTTGACATTGCTATGATGTCACATCTTCGCAAGTACAAGCGACGGCTAGCGAGACTCCATAAATCATCCTTGGTCCTTTTTTACTTCATTCTGCCCAATTATCTAAGAGTTTTTGGCTATCATGATTTGAATAAACTCAATTTCAACGAATTCTCAGTGATACTGAGAACTTCTCTATGAAACGAAACTGGGGGACTATCCGATCAAAAATAAAATATCAATTAATCAAATGGTAAATGAAGAAAAAAAATTTATTGTACGCACAATATCTTTCCGTTTTTTTCCGGAAAGTTAGAAGTAACTCAGTTTCTTATAGAAACGGAAGAAATTTTTAAAAAGACGAAACGGAAAGCAACAGAGTGAGAAGTGCTCGTATATGATAAAATGGTTCGGAAATAGGGAGATGGCGACTTTATCAGTGATATGCAATGGCTGATGGGCGAAGCGATAGATATCTTTTGCTTTTGATGATTATCATACCAGTACTATTGATAGGTTATCATTAACAAAAATAATATACACACAACACACACTAACTGATTAGGCTGTGTAGACTTGATAAAGATATTTGTGAACTAATTGATAGAACGAAAACTGATTATTCAAGATTACAGTAAACAAACAATACTTTTGTCATGGAATGCAGGCACTTCACTTTGATGTAGAATTTTATTTTAACGAACGCAAAAGTTTCAGATGTTCGAATTCGAAAGCATTTGACAATTTGTTGACAATTCAAAAATGGCATGCATCCTTTTAAGAATCAAACTAAGTACGATCTTAAATAAATGAAGCCCAGAATGAGTTGAGCTTGTTAAAGCACTAATTAATGAATGACAACAACAAAACAATCACAAAACAATACAATGAATGGATAAGGTAATAGCTGAATTATGAGTAAAAAGATCATCTTGATATCCACAATTCCAACTTTGTTTTTTTCAAATTTTTTTCAAATCTTTTTTTGCTTGAAAAGCATTAATATAAAAATTTTGTCAGTAGTGCTTCGATAGAAATGAGAGTATTCTATTGGTTACGGTAGCAAAGTCATCAAATCAAACTTCCTTCTCTTTCTGTCCTACTTCTTTCCTTCACTCTTCGTCTTCACTGCTATTTATCACTATCATTTTGTTATCGTCCGATCCATCGGAAGCGTCCAACTAAAATTACTGTTTACTTTTTCTTTCCTCAATTATTCTTTCCATTACTTAATTACTTGGAACTTTGCAATTTTTCGATACTTCTTTTTTTTAAATCTAATTTTGTATTATTTATTTTCTAAGATTTTATTGTTGTTGTGTATAAAAGAAGCGAATTTGTTAAGAAATCTTGGAAAAGAAGCTTTTTGCATTAATGATGAAATCAATACAACTCTCAGACACATAATCTCAATACCTGATTAGTAGTTTTTGCTATCAACAGAGTCATAAATTATCATTTACTGGTTTATTTAGTTCTTTATTTGTTGGCAAGTTGATAAGATAAGGCTCCTTCTTAGAGTTCAATGTTCATGAGTAAACGATTAATAACCTTACCAATTTGAAACTTGGAATAAATCAATAAAAAATAAATCAGACGAAGATAACTTAATCACTGAAACATATTTTCATCAAATAAAATACACTATTCCCATCGTCACTAAAAGATTGCAGAGACTTGGTGACAAGATTTCTTCAAGTACAAATTTGACGGATGTTCTAATGAACTCGCGCGTGATCGCATTCTATCACGAAGCACCTTTAGATTACCTCGAAAAAAATTATTCTCACATATTTTGAGTGCATTTCGTTTTTTGAGGAAAACCAAAAGCTTCTAAGAAGCGAAAAAGAAATGGAAGCGAGTCAAACCTGGAATGGACCCGGGACATCATTTGCGATGAAGGATATTGCTGCTGTTGCAGCGAGTCATCTGAGCTCATTTGCACAGTTACCGCCCGGTGATAACAGTGACAGCAATAGGGATAACAACAATAAGGATAACAGTGGAAAAAACTTACTGAATGTATCAGTACCAAATACTATTAAAAAAGAAATTGACGCAAATTTAGGTAAGGAAAATGCTGCGGCATTTCAGCATTAAGCTAAATGACAGCAGAAATTTATGAGTTCTATAGAATTTTATAAAAGTTCCCCGTCATTGGAACTCGCAGTTCAGCATATTTTAGAGAATATAATTTCCTAATAGGTCTTGAAATTAATTTCCCTCCGATATCACTGATTTCCTGTGATAACCTAGAAGACTACTCTTTATTCATCGAAATTCCTAGAAATTTCAAAAAAAAAAATTAAGGACATTTTTTCCAGAAACAAATGCTACGCGTCGTCAATCAGTTGTGATAGAGCCAAACTCAGTGATTCCAAATGATGGTATACCGGAAACGAAGTTCGATGCTTCAAATTTTTCTTCCTTATTACCAAATCTAGTTCAAACTTCTGGTATTAATTTTTATTGCATTCTACTGCTGCCGGAAATGCAGCTTATTCAGGACTTCCTTAATATGAACTTATTTCACGTTTATGGGATATTCAAGATTACCGTAATCTTTTTAATGAGTACTTAATTGAAACACTGCTTCTGATTTCATTTGAGCAATTTTTTTCATAAATCTGTATCTCTTAGTCCGTAGAAAAAGTAAATGAATTTTTTCTAACTGAAGCTTACAGAATAAATGTTATGTGTGCGATGAGTTCAAAAATTATGCATTTGTAGTTTTTCAAGGATTCCATTTCTTCTCTTGGTCAAGATATTTCCGAATAAGTTTACATCGCAACAAAGATTTTCTTTTTTTTTTCGTTACAAATTTGAACCATCTTTTTTGCTGTACAAAAGATGCGATTTTCAGAATTTTCAACAACAGTTTCGTGTCATCATTATCCGGAATGGATGGGTCAGTCCGGTGTCAGCTTGTATCCAAGTTGTTCAACAGCCACAGCTTCAGCCCTCGCTACACCACAGTATTACTATACCGGAGTACCATCACAAGCTTATATTATGCAACAGTCACTGGGCACTGAACTGATGCCATCGACTGCTATACAAACATATAATACCGCTGCTACTGCCACAGCACAGTTATCGAGGTTCAACAATTTTGAATTTTGATTTCTTAGTTTAAGTAGTTGAAAAAGAAATAAAATATTCAGAAAACTTTTTTTCAAAAAACTGATCAAATTAGTTGCAATTTCTCTACATGAAAAAAGTTGTGGCTAGAACGGATGGTTTGAAAATGTCACTATTCCGAGAGCAGCCCATAATATTGCATTTCTCTGCGCTCAATGCATGCTGCGATCGGCTGTTTGCGCAAAATTTCTTTTTTAGGATTTCAAGATTTCAATAGATCAATTAATTATGAGAATCGTAAAAAGACTTTTTGATTTGAGGTCTTTAAAATTTTCATTGCTTTCAACTTTTTAACGATTTTGGATTTCTTGATTGATTTCAGCAGTTATGATCCTTTTCGAATGAATACTAATTATGATCCGCTTTCAACCTATCAATTATCGCAACGAACTGGCTCAGATGGAAATCTTTACGTTTTTCCTTCTCAGACGGTATAAACTCAATTTTTCCAAGTTTGAAATCCTTTGGAACAACAATATGTTATCAGGTGTTTCTAAAGAACATTTGACGTTGCAAAGAAACAGTACTAGAAACCTTGAACTAATTTGAATTAAATTTGGGCGAACTTTTTTCCTATTCTCAGTTTGCACAAAATATTTTTTATCCAAAAATGTTTTATTCGTGTGGACAGTGAGAAATGAACGGTACAATTCCAGTTAAACGGAACTATTGCACATTCTACGATACAATCAGCAACTGCATCACCACAGTGTCAACAGTGTGGAGTGTATAGTTCGGATATTGCATGCAGTGGTGCTTCAGTAATCTGCGCCAAGTGCGCATCTGATCTCATGATGCATTACAGCACTGCTCGATCAGACATGTCACAGGTATGTTCTAAAGCACTGTATAAGACGAATGCAGAAAGCGAATTGAAACCTGTTGATTCATAAAAAAACTTTTAAACAGTGATTTAGATTATTTAAAAAAGGTTTTTAAAATCGATTTGAAATGCACCAAAGACTATTATAATTCACCTGAAGTAAATTCTTAAATATGATGTCTTGGAATTTATGATCAATTCAGTTTGCAATAGAAACAAAGATTATGAGGTTTTTTTTTTTAAAATGATTAAGTGTTAACAAGAATGATGGCTAAGCAAACTGAGCAGGAATTTCTAAATTTTTTAAGATCCATCGAATTTTTGTCTTTCAGCATATTGTTTCATATTCGCCATTTCTGAATACGTCTTGTGGAACTGTGGAAAACGGTGAACAGACATTAGATAACAGTCAACAGCTATCTGTTCGAAGTAATTCCTCCGGTAGTCGAACTCGACAGCAGCAGCGAAAAAATCAAGTAAAAATGAATTATTTTTGAATCATTAGCTAGCTGCTAACAACAATATGTTAAAGGATAGAACGCAGAAGAGACAATTTTCAAGCTTCCTATGGTTCAAAAAGTCAAAAAGCTACCAAAGGTTTCAGGACACTGGTTCATCTTACAAAAATAATGGAGGCACAAAATTTACTTACCTATTTAAATTTCCTGAAAAAAAATTTTCAAATAATTTTGTGAAATTCTCCATTTGATACATTCTATCTTGAGAATACAAAATTTTTCGTAAATCAAAATTATTTAAGCTGCAGCATAATTCACAACGAAGGCAAGATCTGGTTTGCGCAAACTGCCGAGGTACCAATACAACATTATGGCGGAGGGATGCTGATGGACATCCGGTATGCAAGTGCGTTCCAACTTCTTTCCTATCATAAATTTTATCGCAGAAATTAAAATCGTAGTGCTACAATAATGGCTTTTTCATATGTTGGACACAAGTTACTTTACTCTTAATTAGCGGAAGTTTTCTTATTTTTTGAACACTTTGTCTTCTTGTTTAGTGCTTGTGGATTATATTACAAACTTCATCAAGTGCAACGTCCAATATCAATGAAAAAAGACGGAACTCTGCAAACGCGGAAGCGGAAGCAAAAGTCAGACGGTAACGGCATGTTACAACAATCTGCAACATCGAAAAAGTTGGGCAGTCATCATATCAAAACCAGCCGGACGTACGGAAGTTCTCACTCCTGTAAGTTCCAATAAAGTTTTCTTAGGACTAATGTTAATATGAAAAGGTATCAGTTTTTCACGAAAATCGAAAGAATTGTTTCTGAAAAGTTAGTCTTAAACCTGTATGATCAGTAAAATTCCAGCAAGAAATTCATTTGGTTCAACTGTTGAAGCAATAAGTGACCTGGTCCACCCTTATAATGTTATTTCATCGGTTGGTTCAGTGAATGATGACCAACTGTGTGCATGGAATACCGGAACTCAGTATGGTACATCTCAGGAAATTTCTCTTCCAAGTATTTTTTCCATCATTTAAGATGTCATTTAATATCAATGTATCAGGACTCACTTATATTATAATATTTATTTTCGTGGTCTTAGTTCTTTTTTATTTCTACAGTAGGAGTTATTCGATTAATTATGGTTCTACAGATTTGAGTGCGAGTAATGTTTTGTCGCAGTCATTGTTCTCAACTAATCATTATGACACGACATCAGAAACGGAAATGATTGCAACTGTTGGCATACCGACTGAGGTTCTTCACGTATTATTCATACTTTAATACTATTTTTGATCATATTTTAATCAAAAAAGTTTTTTTTTCATGATCATATTGCCAAATCAATTTAATGAAACGCGGAGAAATTCTTCTAATTACGGTACTTTACCGTTAAGGTTATTCGGAGAAGTGAAGAAGAAGAAACAACAGTGGCGGTACATTCACTGCAAGCACTTAAGGAAGAATGTGCGGAAACGAATGTTATGGATGAGAAGAAGTTCGGTTAATTGACCACTGTTCTGAATTCTGCAGAAACGATTTGTGTTGGAATAAAACGTACTCATTCAACAATTCATTATAATTTCTGTAAGTTGGAATGGTATTCTTGGTAACGCCTCAGCTTGCAAAGTTGGTTTTAGTCGTCTTGAGATTTTTTGTTTTGAATCTTAAATTTGTTAGGTAAACGTGCAGTAAACGAAATATGTTTATCATTCTTTGACATTAGTGTCCCAGAAGCATGAAAGATTTTAAAGAGATAGAAATTTTAAAAAAAAAAATGAAAAGTAGAAAATTTTTTAAGATTCTATCACCTGTTGAGTTTAATATAATTTCAATTTTAATTCTTTTAATTATTTTCATACGGATTTTTATACTCATTCATTTATCGTTTATCCGATTAATTTTTATATTGATCAAGTGCAGCCCATGCAAACTGCAACTGCTGATTGTGTGGGATTCTCAAAGATTTGGCAATACGAAACGTTTGCCGAAAAGCTTGAGTCTGCTTACCACAAAAGATAATTTCTCTGATAATTATTCTCTTTACTAACGCGCAATGAAATGTTCGTATCTGATTGTTTATCTAATTTGTTTAAATTTGGTCAATGATTAATGAGTGGTTTTATAAAGTATTAAACTCAATACCCCTTGAACATTCTGTTGTGATTTGCTTATCAACCCGTCTGCTTATACTTTGATTTATTTGACGGTTGGTTTTTTTTTTTTTTTGTTTATTTAATCTCTCAATTCTACTCTATAAGTATTCTTATTTCCTTTTAGTGTTGTTGAAACCATAAATTGAATTTTATTGAATTTTAGTACAGTGTTAATACCAATGATCATAATCAAAAAACTATTATGAGATTATTTAATTAGAAAAAATCATAGCGGGGATTTTTCGAACTAAACTTTCCATTTTCTCAGTTTTCAAAATTTCAATTTCAAGAACATTTCTGAAAATGAAAGATATGATGTGAAGCTCAAAACTTACCAGCATAACAGGAGGAAACAGAACCGTCAACTAAATCAATGTTTCTTGTTTCTTTTTTGATGACATAAATAACATACATTTTCCATTTTCTTAAACTTCACTGTACATCGTAATTACTAACTCTCTACTTTAAGTTTCCAGAAATATATAGCAGTTATCTTGCTTTGTGATTTATCAAGAACTTTATCACTTTGGCAGCTAGGAACGAAAATCAAGAATCTGCGCATTGCTTTAATACGTTCATATTTTAGAAGCATGCAAGAAATGTAGAAAGCACAAATAGTTTGATGTCATATCCACTTCGCTTATCACATACTATTAATCCTTTTCTTTTTCATCGATTATCTATGAAATAGCGTTTATAATGTCTGCATAAATCATAAATCCCATGACATATATGAAAATAGATCTTCAGAAGCTCAACTGCAATATACCACCAGATGAACCGAATCATTCGGATCTCAGAGCATATACAAACATTATCCCTGCAATTGTTGTGATATTAAAATAATTCGAGTTTTTTCTTTTTTTTCTGACTTTCCCTTTCTTTCTACTAAAACTATCCTTTTCAAGGAAAATGATCAGTTAGTAATTTTATTTCATTACTATTCCATTTTATACCCTGTGTTTTCCTACGCACTAAATGATTCTGTTATCAGATTAATTAATTGCTATTTTTTCTAAAACCTTTGAACTTCTTTCCTCTCACCACATAATATTTTCAGTTTGATCATCTCAATTGCAGTTATATCTGGGTTGGTATGCTTGGAATTCATGTCATTCTGAAGTTCTAAATTACATTGGATTCTTATTTACAATTTCTAGTATTTTTCCTTAGTTGACACTTCCATTCGGATATTGATTCTAAAATTGGCTTGCGCCGTTCTACCGTTGAAAAGATCATTAGTGATTTAGATCATGATATATTCAGCACTTACCATCAGTTGGTAATTATTGATTTCCCATTATTTTTTAAAGTAAATATTCTAATACAATTTGACTCAAATTTGAGCTTTTTCTACATTTCGGAAATTATAAAGATTGTGAGTCATGAAAAAATTTTAACGAAGGAGCTTCACAAAAAAATTATATCAGTCTTAATTCATTTACAGAATTTTCAATTTCTGATAATCAATGATGGAAAAATTCAAATGGAATAATGTGGACTGCATTTTGCTAGTAATTACGAGCTGTTAAACTTCGAAAAATCTCTTTTCCTGTTTAAGCTTTGAATATATCTTGAGACATTGGCCAATGAGCTAAGAAATTTGAACATCAACCAGTTTCCGACCAATCCCCTTATCAAGAATCAATAATACTTCGTCTTTCTATCATGTGCAATATTAGTAAAAAAGGATAAATTTATTGATTATAGAACTATTTTAAGCATGAAAAATTAAGCAGCTGTTATGTTTATGATAAAAAACAACTGATGTAGAGAAAAACTTTGTTATTATCAACTGATACATATAATTAATATACACGGCTGGTATCCGTGCAAGTGTTAGGTATGTACTCAAACAAATATGCAAATATTCATGAAAGGTAATAATCGGTGATTTCAAGGACAGATGACAGTTTGCAATATATTAGTGAAATACGCCTTTATTCAAAGTACCCGATGATCGACCAACTCCATATTCTGCAATTAAATGCATTTTATTGTAAAAGATAATTTGAAAAAGTAATCGCCACAACATAAAGACACTAATACTGTTTTCTTTGACAAAAATTAAGCATTGATAATTCATCCAATGATGCAGTTTAATTAATTTTCATTGAGGTGTGTTAAGAAGATCCATTATACTACGGAACTCCAAGTGGTTTAAATCTCAGTCCTCTTTATGATTCACTAGACACTGCATTGATGTGCAGACTCCGAAAAAAGTTATTCTGGCTTTTTAATTCCATGTTTGACTGATCTTTAGAGCAGTTTACAACTTTGACCTATTTGAGAAATTTGCTTGGCTCACTAAAGTCTCAAAATATATTTTGAAAGAAACCGATTCACTGAAAATTTGAAAAATTATAAACTCGCCAAGTTTGTAGCTGGCACTCTTGCAGGTAACACTGTTACTGTTAACAGCGTTGCTTTCAAACAATGATTTCAAGTTGGATACAACTCCTGCAATATGTAAACAAACAACTTGGACATCTTTTATGAACAACAGAATCCTTTTTGAAATAAGCCAATCCAACATTTTACGACCACAAATGAACAAAAGAAAGCAGTTTCACGCTATTTGCACTCTGTTTCCTTCCCTCCCATTCTGTCGGAATTGTATAAAATAGCTTTCTTGCTAACTTTGAAAATTTGTCAATATGAATGGGAAAATGTTTCATTCAATCTTTTGCACACACAGTGTTGGACATTCTGGAAAAATCTTATTATGGAAAAATTATTCATGAAAAATATCAGTTAACAAAAGAAAAATCTTAATTGAACATAATAATTACTTTGGATTATTAGAATCATAGCTTAAAAAAAAATGATACATGACAAACCTTTTGTTGGCATTTCAGTCTCTTCAATTTTTGGCCGCAAAATTTTTATGGGAATGTTCGACACCTATAAACAGAAAAATCCAGTTGCTACCTTTTTTGATTGCTTATTTTCAACTGGAGCATGATATACCGAAATATATCCAAACTTTCAAGAATTGCTGGATGAACTCGCATACTGCATTGCTTTACATCAAGGAAATTTAGATTTTTTAAAATGATGATTCCAACAAAATCAAAAATCACCTCATTATTCTTATTGAACGTTTCTAGCCTGTCCGAAATTTTCCTGATATCGTGTGGTTTTCTTAATGAGTCTTCTAATGACTGCTCCTTCGTTGAGACTTCCTAAAATATTCAAATATTTGTTATTCTGAAAAAGATGTCACATCAAAAGTTGCGCTAAATTAGCGTGCCAGCAGATAGGCAAATTCATTTCCCTTTCTATAGAAATGATGATGCATAATGAAGTGCAACTAAAGGAAAGGGATCCTTCAAAATTGTAAGTGAAGCTGACTACTCCCCCTGATCACCTCATCATCTTTCGCAAAGTATACCACAATCTACACTGGTTACTGTTGGGCGTCAGCTGCACGACAGATTGCAGCAGTCATAGCATCTGTTAAATCATTTGCTTATCAAATGTACTACTGAATTATACGGCCTTTCTTCATCATGGAGTCATCTTCAGTCACTCGGTACTTCAGGATAACAGGTCGGATTTTGCGAGAGAATCATAAAGCAGTACTTCCACGATATTATTGGTAAAACTCACTTTTAAATTACTGCCACTCTCATCCTGATAGTCATTCATTCCAGTTGTAACTGGATCGTTATTGTGACTGATATTTGGCACTTGAGCGCCACTTGGCATCTTATAAGCTGGAAAAAAAGCGGCTGATAGCACATCACTTTTCGCGCTGATCAAAATATTACTAGCAAAGTTGTCATTATTATTGTCAAGATAATTAACATTACATTCGTTGTCATTATTATTGCCAGCAAAGTTGCTATTGAATGCATCGTGGTTGCACAACATGAAATCGTATCTGCTTTGTTTATCAGCTTGCAGTGGCACTTCACGGATTCCTGGAGCAATGTCAGTCTTCAGCTCCTCTCGTGCATTGCGACTTTCATTGGCCCGATGTTCAGGAAAAAGCGGTTCCTGGGCACGTGAACGTGTTGTAAAGAAGTTCTCTTTCTCGAAAGAACCATTGTGATCGCAACATTTCTGTTCCCAATTTTCTGACCCCGAAATGGTATCATCTGCAAGCACTTTTGTCGTATTGCATCCTACCACGGGAGTTCCCCTTTCTGGTTTAATCGGAAAATCAGCACTGAGTCTCATGGATTCCACTGGAAGATCTACTGAATAATCCTGAAAACTTTTTAAAAGGCTGGAAAAAAGATTATGGAAATTTTCTTGAGATGCTAAAAGTTCTCAAACTTAATGCCTTAGTATCAAAAATAAAGAATATAAAAAAATTAACGTGAATTTTTCAGAATTTTTAATGGATTAATAACAAGAAATCCTTAAATTCTGAAAATGATGACAGGTAAACTGAAAGCTTACATGCTGATTAAGTGTATCGGTGACAGCTCCAGCAACATTAGATATCGTTTCTAAATTATCCGCTTGAATTACATCATTCCTAGTCTGCAATCCATCTGGAACTGGCACTTATCAATTTTCAAAAAATAGAATTCTCAAAAAATTTACAAGAATCTTTAAAATAAATAATTACCAGCAAGAAAGGGCCTAAGAATGTCAAAAACGGAAAATTTTAGCACCAGAGCCATAGAAATGACTTGCTTACGTCAATATCAAGCTCTTAGATCATCAAATCGAGACATATCTATGTTGAGGATAATTTATACCACAAAATAAAATGTCGAAAAGCAAAATTTCGACTCAGGGAGTAAATTAAAGTCTGAAGCATTTATTTTACAATGTTTTGTGTTTGTTTGGAACCTTTTTCATAAGACAGATGTTGCATAGCTGGCGCTTCATCCATGCTTACAAAACGCTCCTCAGTTAATATTCCTGCAAATCTTCATTATGGTTCGCAAAAATTATTAAAAATGGGCAGCAATGACGCAATATTAGAAATAGGGCAATAACACTTTCGTATAAATAGTTATTTTACTTATCTGACTTAAATGGTATTAATTCTATGATATCGGTATGATCTCTGCAGTAACTACAAAACAGATTTCTACAGATTATGATAGAAAATTAGTAGCCCAAGCCCATACTTTCAGCTTCTATGTGCACCGCAATTCGGCTTTTTGGTTTGGATCACTAATAAACGATATCAATCACGCTAATATAGATAAAATTTAAGAACATTTATCTGTATAAAATCATCCGCTAATCTTATCATCCAGATTTGGTCGAAATTTTATCTTAGGGAAACTTCAATCTTGATAGATCCATTCTCGGTGTTTCTCGGTGAAAAGACAATAAACTATTTTATAGATTGTAAGAAAAAAAGACACATTTTCTTTGAGCACGTTGTTTCTTAAAAAAAAGCTTAAAATTGAAAGTCGGACGCTCGAAAGTATTTCACCACTGTAAATAAGTGAAAGCACAAATTGAAGCAAAGAAATAAATATTAGCTTGAACTTTCTATTTCATCGGCAGATAACTCACAGTAAAATAAAGCTGCAGAGTAGTTTACATACATCTCAGATAAGTTACATCGAAATATTTTCAACCTATCTCCCACAAATACAAGGACAACCAAGTGGTAGCGCTTATGAATCTGTTGAAAATGAGGCATAGGAAAATGTGAAAAAGTTCTTGAGATATGTAAGTTACGAGATTTAGGTAGATTTTTTATCTACTTACGGGAGGTTTTTTTTTATCTGCCTGCGGGTGGATGGAAGAGAAAATACTGGAAGGAAGCATTTTCACAGGAGAAAGCGTTTTTGTATTGTCAGCCAAATATAAATAAAACTGTCAAATGAATCAAAAACCTAGATCATTTCTTATTCATTCAGAGATCTCATCTCTTCATTATATAAGTTGCAGATTATTCAGCTTCATAAAATGAGTTGGGAATTATTGCTAAGAACAAGAATCTTAGAGGTTGATGCGGATGGATGGGTAATAGTGAGAGAGATGCGGAGGGAATAAATATGTGTGCTAGATATATGCAGGACATTATTGAGATGAATGATCAGTGACTGTCACCGTCTTATCAATCCATCAAAGATATCCATAGTGACACAGATAGAATGATGCAAAATAGTTAGGACGGATTGTTTATCGCTATCCGTTAATATCGTTTTATGTAATCATGTTAACTAGTGATGATTCCCTTCTTTCGAAAGAAAATTTCATAAAAACATCCATTTAGATGACTCATACTGGTACAAAATTAAATTGATTAAGATGTAATGTATTTCTCTACTGTTGGAAGTGAATAATTCATTAATGCTTAATGGCGATGAATTTTAGTAAAAGATAATCAAAGTGAAGTGATAAGAGTGAAAATAATTTGTAGCGCCTAGTAAACATATGTGCATCAATAAAGAGTGACAGTCACCCGCATGATATGATAACGGTGATCCTCGAATGATTGTTAGTCAAAGAAAGAAGGAAAGCGATAGTCATAACCATAAAAAATGGAAGTGATGCATTTGCAATGTGTGCCCTATATTCCTCAGTAAACAATGAACAACAGCAGTACGGAGTGAACCATTCCAACAATGTGCTATAAAATTTATTCTAAACATAGCTGAAAAAAATTGTCACCAAGCTTCTTTTAATGCCATGTAACAATAAGCATTACAAGGATCACTACTACAATTAAAGTATACATATTTAAGGCGCACATACCTGTCGAAATAAAAAAATTAATTAAAAAGACAAATTGGTTCAAACCATTTATGACTTAATAATCAAGTATCTTAATTACAAATGATACTCTATATTTCTGTTTAAAAAATGCTTCTTGAATACATTTGAAAGTGATTCTGGTAGTATGTAAAGAGTTCACTGAGAGAAATACGGTAATGGGAATTTAGAATATAATCAATTCTTATGAAACTGTGAAGTGAAGCTGGATTGACTACTACGCATTAAATTTTAAAAATCCCTGAATATATTATAAATTACTTCGAATTTTGGACGAAGTAACATTATTTCACTTATTGCTTCCAATTTCGAGAGTTTGCCTGAGTGTTCGATAAGAAGACGTAGTAGAAACGCAAAAATTTAAAGTAGAGAAGAAATCTTGATGAGGACATTAGCTATTTTTTTCAGTTTGGCTTGCTATTGCGGCTACATATGGTGCTGAGTCACTGCGTGGTAGACGATCCAAAATGGCCAAGACTGAGGAGCGATGACGGAAATGTATATATCGCCAATGATTTCATCCATTTTCCCATTCTGTCTTTTCCATTTGAAATGTTGATTGAATTGGATTTTGTCAGAGTAAGCGAACAACAGAATGGACAGACGAATAGACAAACCAATGATAATTGACGGACATAAATGTGAAAATCACATTACGATAAGAGTCATCGATAATTCGCACAGCAATCGGTTATGGACAAAGCAAACTGGATAATGTGCTAGTAAGTACACTGATAAGTTATGAAAGATCTTAAAGCATCGCCTAAAATTTTAAGTAAGTAAGTCTTGCATCTCCTCTATTTGCTCAACTTTCTACAATATGCAACAGAATTAGCCGAATTTAAACTAACGTTCAGTTATTTGCGATGAGATTCGAAGATAGCGGAGAAAGCGAAATATAGACAGATTGGCAACTGAGTTGACTATCTCATCGCTCCTTAGTTCTGGCCATTTTCAGGTCTTCTCCCATGACTCAGCGCTATTAGTCATACGAAAAAAAAGTATAACTGAACGGAATATCTTACATATAATTTAAAAATTTGATTTCAAACGTTGCAGGAAGATGCATTTGAGAGTGCAGCAGGATGATTTTTGAATGTGGGGAGAATGTCGTACAAGGTACATAGGTCGGAATAAGTGTAACAAATTTAGTGCTTTTAGAGAGGAATAAATGATGACGATTGAAATATCATTAAAAATAATGATTTAAAAAAAAAAAAAAAAGAGAAAGAAAAAAAACGCAGCTAATGATAATATATTTAATTAGGAAGCAATGGATAAAGAAAATTGTCTTGCTGAGTATAAGGCCTCAGATTTTAGTAAGCCATGCAAACTGCAAAAAGGTCTTAACAAGTCTATACTTACCTTTTTTCTCCTTGCCTTCTACTGCTTTTTCTAATTAGTGTTGTGCTATTACCTTACTGTCTGCAAATGAGGTTGTTAAAACTGATACCCGAAATACATTGTGGACTGTAGTTCTTAATTAATGATAATAATGGTAAATGCATGTTTTCCTGCAGAAATTTTATTACATACATTGTAACACTTCTAAATTATATATTTAATATTGAAAGAGGACTGCAGTATGGACTGATATAACAACAGAAGAGCAAAATTAAGACAAAAAACAGCACTCGTTATTGTTTTGAATGAAAATAGATATCTGACTTGAATTATACGAGAAGTGGAGGCGCTAAGTGTGATAATCATTTAAGATATAGCTGATGATAACGAATAGCAATCATTAGCGCCAAAAAATCGATTAAAGAAACGTGATCAATATACGCATAAGTATAAATTAGTATAAGTATGGGCCTAACACTTGCCAAGAATATTCAGCGCTTTTAGAAAATTAAAATGTGAGTAAATGATAAACCGTGTGGCAGATCAACTCAGAATTTGATGACTTAATTTGATTTACATGGTTATAATCTTCATTTGTTAGCGTTAATATGCAAAGATATTTCAGTAGTAGTCAACTAATTGCATAGCAGCGTTGCTGGTATTTCTGTTTTGATTTCAAAGATCTATTCGTGGAAATATCTAACTGTTTAAAACAATTAGTAATCATGAAAGATCATTGAGCAATCAAAGGAATAAATTTGAGAAAATAAGTTTAGAATGACGTATTAGATGTGACGTATGCTATCATCACCTTGAACGTACTTCAGCCAAAAATTTGACAATCATGCCATCTATCGTTGCTTCAGAACTACCGTGACTAATACCATGGCAGCTGCTTTTATCACCAAACATGTCAAAATGACTGACCATTTACGATGGCACCACACTACTCCAATGTTTCATCAAGCACTAATGAAAAAATTTCACATTGGTCCAAAATGACCTTCATATGTCATCTATCCTATCTCCGAGTAATTCAATCAACCCAGCAGGACCACCTGCCGTGTGCTGCCGCATTCCCCGTATCTCCCCCTCTTCACGTCGATGAACACCTCCTTCTCAGTAAAATACAATTTTCCGCGAATTTAATTACCTTATTTTTATTACCTCAGTCTTTTTCTTCAAGCAATTCATTTTACTAAATGACCACATGTGATTAAACTGATATACTAACTTATCTAGAGAATTTCCAAATAATTAAAAAATTAGGATGAATGCAGAATGATCAATACACACAATAACCAGTTAATCATTAACAAACTGAATCACTTTACACTAATTATAGACTCAGCTAAATACAAGGAAGAGCAAAATTTCAAAACAGGTAATTGAATTGAAAATCAAGAAATTTAAACAAACAATCATTATTCTTCCCATATTAGTTCATGTTTATCAATTAAATTCTTATAAATAATGATGGTAATGATGCAAAACTAACTGTAATTAAAGAATAACAAAATAAAGTAGTTGAAAAAAATTGAAGTGAAGTTCTTCTATGTAAGCTGGAAGAAAGGTCAGACTCGGAACATGAGTGAACAATATTCATACCATTTCTCAATTTGGCCAAAATGGTAAGGATCGATAATCAGGAAAAGCTCGAAACAAACAATGGAAAATGAGCAACATATGAGGTGAATGTCATTCTCTTTATCTCGAGCCTATCGCTTGAAATATAGATTTCCTTTTCTGCTTTACTACGACACACTCCATCTTTGATTTCATTTTTTTTAAATATAACATCAATTCCGTCATTTTTATTTCAGTTCAAAGTCATTCTATTCTAAAGGAAATGACCAACATAATTAGTCCAAAATTCATGCAATAACCAGAATGGGCCTTTGCACTTTGCCAATGCTCCTCCGGAAAAACCTAAGATGGTACTATAATGGCCATTTGCTTCAAAGGTCCTCTTTCTTAAAAAAAAAAAAAACTCATAATCAATAAACAAAACATAAGACTTGCTTTGCAGAATAATTTCAGGGAAAAATACATAGGCTGTTTTATACACAAATTATGTGAAATTTAAGGCCTATCTTCACCGACAATCTTCTAGAAGAACTCATTTTTGCTCTTTGGTTTGGCCGTTGTCATTCATGTTCGTACACTTTTCAATAACTTATACTGACTTATAATTTCTGAAAAATTCATCACCTGTTTTCAATATATCCTCTTTGAGTTTCCTTAGCGCTCGTTCATTGCCGTTGATTAAAATGGCAAATCTATCAGTATCTGTAAGATTTTTTTAAAACTCAATATTTTTTTTCGTCACACGACTGCCATTTGCATTGCTTATGTCATGATGACGTTGACTCATCCTCAGTACTTACTGCTTTCACTCTTTGCATGGCTCATCGCAATTGCTATTCAGCTTTCAGAACATTTTAAATACTGAGATCTTGCTACCTTCAAATTTTAAACGTAAAACTAGCGCTTTCGGCATCTTTTATCTTGATGCCGACTTTCATCACCAATACAACACAGTCTTTAATTCCAGGAAGAGCCGGAATGTTTTATGAGTGTTTAAAGTTCCTGTAACCATCAAACCATTGCATTTTCTTAAAAATCAAACAGCTAATCAACATACTTTTCAAATTCATCACCATCTTTGTGAAACTGTCTTTCGCATATTATTTTTGTTTTATAAAGATGACAGACAGTTATCGACAGACAGTATGTTGCAAGAAATAATTGCACACCAAACAATTACTTGATGACTGAAGATGATATGGATACGACAAGTTCTCTATCCATCTGTTCATGCTTCATGAAACATTCAAACTTTCAACTTCATTTTTTGCTTGTAAAATAACCGAAAAATAGACAAATAAATACCTTAAAACTGAAGCATTCATTGTTTGATAGTAAATTAGACAGTTTAATTTCATAAAAAGGAGCGAGTGGAATTTGTATCAGTATAAATAAGATGGAACTGGTAAAAATATCGGATAAAGATAATATTTACGTGACAGAGTTGTACTGGAAGAACTGTGGTATAGCGACGACAACGACTATGAAAATTTCAGAGACATGAATGAATAGCATGGCGACAATACAAAGTGAAGACATGCTATATGGAAAGGCGCAGATAATTTAGAATATGGCAAGTTAACTAATTTCGAAGTACAGCTTTAAATCAGGCATGAGTTACAATTTTAACTGCGTCTTTTTTTCCTTCACCTTTTCTACTCTGAGAAAAAACGGATAAAACAAAGAAATGAAAGATGGAATGAAGTCATTTCGATTTCATGTACATGTCTCGATGAACCATACAACACGTTGTATACTAAGACTCATTATTAAGATCGGATGTTATCACACGCGAAAGAAAAAAATGACATTTTTGTGACTTGGCAAGCTATTACGAACTTCGCTATTAGATGAAAATAAGTTTCAGATTTGCTGCAAAATATTTCAACATTTTTCTTACTTCTCAAGAAATGAATTAATTAATTATCATGAATACAATAATTATTTCTTTTATTTCAATTTCGATTTTAATTCAACAAGAGAATTTAAATCGATCAGTTCATGAGTGAGAGTACTCTGATTGTTTTTAGGTCTATAAAATTTCTTTACATTCGTTTCTCTACGTTCAAATTCAAGTTTAACAAAAAAGAGACAGCCCAGTATTTTTGAACAGTACTTATTTTCACAGACTATTTGCGGTATTAAATGCTAATTTTCACAGGCTATTTAAAGGCCATATTCATTGTTTCATACTTTGATAGAAGAGGATATTGCAGTTGTAGTGATGAAGGAGCATGACCCTATTGTTCAACCTTCCTGTTCAGTTTTAAAATGTATTTTTGGCACAACAGTTTGTATATTAAAATTTTAATATTTAGACATAAGAAACTTTCGGGGATTGCTAAATTCAGATTTAATCGAAAATAATTTCTGGCATACGGTATTTTGTTGTTGCCTCAATGAAAGAAAGGCACTGCTTTCCTTTTTCATTCTCAACAGCGGCGGCGTGAGCTTTTTTTATAAACGGCTTAAATATTATTATCTTTGAATTCCATTCACGCAGCAAAAATGTTTTTGTTTTTCTCTTTATTATGCCTCAGTGGATGATCTAAGCCTAAACATATGATTTTCAAAAAAAAAATTGCAATGCAGACAAATTATTGTTATTAAAATTCAAGATACAGAGCAGTCACTCATTGTCTCATTCTGGATCAAATGGAATACATTTAAACTTCAACAATCATCAACAATATCAGTGAAGAATTTGCAATTAGTGGCTTATCTAATAATTTCTAAATATAAAAGATATTTCCATTATTTTCAAGACAAATACAAATATGTATGATACTCTTAATTGAGTTTCATCTCTGCGAATTTTCTTGGACTTCCGCCAAAAGAAAAAGAAAATATTGCGAAGCAACCAATTTCCATTTAAAAATTATGCCTCCTTTATGAATATCAGTCGTATTAATTAAAAAAATACATTTATGTTCTTTTATAACATTTCTAGCTGTGGATAGGAGAACAAGCTAAAGGAAGTAACTGAATAATTAAATAATGTCATTGTAATTTTACTTCTCATGGAATGCAAGAGGAATTTCTTCTTGGGAGTAGAAGCTAGTTCAAAAGAGTACGTTTTACTCGTCTAAAAATCTCGTCTTTTTAACAGGAACGATGAATTTTAATATGAAATTATTAAGCAATTAATAGTTTGCAAGTAATAACGTGTTCAGTTCTAAAAGAAGAATTGAAGTATGAAGTATTTGGTTTTGAAACTCATAATTTAAACCGTATTGATGGTATGGGTCTACAGTCTGTGCTATTTACCAGCACAGACTATATATATATTTTATATATATTCTTCTTACTTGAATTTTAAAATAAAATTTTAATCAAACAGGGAGGCGGAAATTGAGTTTCATGTAAAATTTTAAAATATGAGCATCAAGTCTGAAAATAGGAAAATTGACCGAATAGTTTTTGAAAGTCTATTTCATTAATTCCAACTTTTTTAATTATCGCGATTTTTCAAAAGTGCTATAGATAAATCAAATGATGCTTAATACACAAAGAGGCGATCTTTGAGAACTCTGTGAAAAAATTGAAATAAGGAATGGCGATGAACTAATTATGTCGTCACATAAAAGGCATAAAAGGCTTTTACCTTTCCGCTTCTTTCTTGTCGTAATGAGTTCATATTCGTCTTCTTTTTGTGCTTTGTTTAAAAATCTAGAAGGCTTTCTGCACATTTCTCAAAATTTGTGCTTGTTCCCTGCTGTGACATTATTGTGGACTTTCTCCACATTTTTTCTGAGGATTACTAATCAGTTCACTAATTATTAATTAACGAACTATGGTCATTTGGATTTTTTGTTCATTTAAAATTGATTACTCAGTGATACAGAAAATTTTTAAAACTTTAAGGTCATGCAAAAAATAGCATCATACAAATAGAAATTTTTAATGGTATTCGCAGTTCAGCTTGCATTTTTCACCTTTTTTTGATAAACACTTTCATTTTAGATAAATTAATTTAAAGAACACATTCATAAATCATGAATTCGAGAAGAAGTTACAAATTTACGTTGGGAATTTTGAACATTAATTTAAAAAATAAGCTCTAGCAGTAAAATAAGCTCTGCCCGGTTACTTCTTCATTTATGCCCATAGAATGCCTTTTTTGAATTAATTTATTTTTTTAAATTAATTGTTATTTTTTTAAATTAAGAATTACTATGAAATATTACGGAAAAATTTTAATTAGCAACAGGAATACTTTGAAATAATGATTTTTATACTCTAGTTTCAGACTTCTGTGTTGTCAACGGCATATGATTCTTCGGTAACGAAAACGACGCAAGCTTGTGTGACGCAGTCCGTTAGGATATATTGAAAAAAGTTTGCTCTTTTAAAATTTCTTCTACTTGTTTTCTCGTACTCCTACATATTTGGACTTGAAGTTTGGTAGTTGCGTAAATCCTTCCTGAGAAACGTGTCTGTAATTGTGGAATGCGATTAGGAATGAGGAAGCAGTGCATGTTTTCAATTAGTTGTAATTTGCAGTGGCTCAGAATTAAAATTAAATATGTATATTTGAAAGATTAGAAAACTAGCACTATCTTTGAAGTTCTAATTAACATTATTCTTCCTTTCCAGTCGTTTCTAACACTAGTGAAAATTGTCATATCGATCATGCATGATCAATGTATGTTTATGTGACGATAGTCATGCAAATAAAAATTTCAGCTATGAGTTTAAGATTTTTAAAAAGGTAACCAACGTCGGATCGTTCATCGCAATTAATCAAAGCAGAGGCCGGGAGAAAAACAAAACTATCCAGTTTGCAGTACTATCGTCAAGTGTGATTTCCATTTCATTTTATGTTAAAGAATTTCCTTTTCTTAAACGGTGACACTGTCAGTCACACCAAATTGTCGAATTTTGCAAATAAATACCATTCTATTAACCCATCCGAATTTATTAATCAGCCAATTAACTAATGAATCAGTCAACTAGCATTATCATTCACGCTTGTCGCGTTATTTTATGAAATAATTGACAAATTATGCAAATTCTCTACTTATTTATTTCAACTGAATTTTTTATGATAACGAGAGCAAACAATTATCATCATAATCACTCGCAATATCTTTGGCTTTCATTATTGATTCAACAAAGATTGGCTCATAATTGCTATCCTGCTTTTACATCCGATCTACAGCACTTAAGTTATAAATCTTTAGTGTTGGCCAGATTAAATTCACATTTCAGTGGAAGTGAGATCTCAATCGAATCTCTTAATCAGTCTCTTAATTTGTCCCCTTGATCACTTTACAAAGTAAGTCTTCATTCTCTTTGGGCTAGTTTTTCATATAATGCTTCTAATCAACTTTCCTATCAGCCCTTACAAATATATGTTACTCTTGTGTTCTTTAGTATATCTTGATGAAATATATTATCGATTTTGTCGTGATGCTGTAAAAAAACAACTAGCGTTTTAATTTGATGAAATTCAAACAACGGGCAAAAAATTAATTTTTAAAAAATGTTGAAGGACTTAAGATACTTGGAAAATGAGTGAACCGATTATACAACACTGTAATATGTTCGCAAATTATTCAAACGAACTTTTTTGAACGAAAGCACTGTTTTAAACAAAACATAAATTTCAAACAATTTCATTATTTCGAAATAAATATTTATTTGACAAGTTTAATTGTCAAAATAAATTGTCGTCTTGGAGTTGTAATTTAATTAAAGACTATTCTTCAAAATTCTTTGAATCAGTGAATGCAATTTTATTTTAAAAATCGAACTTTTCTTCTTTAGTTATATTTTTTTTGTTTATCAAAAAAAGCTTCTGCCTTTTAACAAATATCCAAATAAGTTATCTGATATTTTCTCTCTATGAATATCTTAATAATTTCACATCACTATAATTAGGTCTTTGTCAATTTGAAAATCTATTTTTCGCGTTACTTGTAAATGCCCAGTAATTTTTTGAAATCTGTTTTGCTAGTCTTCTATCAAACGATTTAATAAATTTAGCACTGATTGGTGTCTGATCAATCGATAAACATCTAAGATAGGTTTATCTGAGTAATGGAAGACAATTCATTTTAAAAATTCGTAATGGAAGACAATAAATTCAGAAAATTGGGTTAGTTTAGTTCCTAACCGAAGTTTTTTCTTGAAATAGGAAAAAACTAGTTTAGAAAATTTCCAGCTATTTTCTTCCTAATTAATGCAATTGAAAGAAGTGACAATTAAAAATTTCTTTCTCAAACAGAAGCACGTGCGTGACATACGGAACATACGGAGGTTATTTTACACTTCAGCTTGTGATTTTGTTGGTCATATGATATTGACCAGTAGTTTTTCACGATTCCACTAATTAACTTTATGTATTCGTGATTACCTGATATCACGAGAAGACAAGCAAATTTTAGGATTATCCTGAAAAACTAGAGAAAAAAATAAGCTGGACATCAGCAACGATAAAAACAAATAGCATCATGAACAGAATGTACAATATTTGAAGCTATTTTCATTTTTGCTTTCTCTTTTTCATCAATTATGTTGCAACGATATCTTAAATGTTTTCCCACGGAATTATTTTTTGTTTTCAGAGTCTATCTATCTTTGTAAGTTGCAAGAAAGGAAATTTCTGCACAATTTTCGCAAAGATAATTTACTTCAATTTTCACCTTTTTTAAATTTTTTTTTACTGTTTGAAAAGATGACGCCATGCGCATTTGTATATGTCATTTAACTATAATCAATCAAGACGTTATCATAAGATCTCAGCGTTCGCCGCAAGAAAGCAATTTTTCGTGAAAAATGTAATGGCTTAGGTACGGTGCTCGACCAATTTCTTGCTGTATTTTTTTGAAAGTAATTTTTAACTTTGTTTAATGAAATTATGGATTCCATGAAATGGTTTTACTGTTCACCCAACAGTTTACTGCGATTGTTAAAGACTGTTAGAAGTATTATTGTAAAAACAAGCATCAATGGCATACAATTTTTCGATATTTTAAAATTAAATATAATTCTTTTCCAAAAGGCTTTCTTATTTTTTTCTCTTAGAAGACTTTCTTGCATTTTCAATGATAATTGAACCGGTTTAGTTTAATTCGGCACTTTTTTATCTCAACTTGTTGCTCTTACTTTTTTTAGCGATCTCAATTACAAATATAAATCGGACATATGAACTTTGGTTGTTCATCCAGCTCTCTTCGTCTATTTTCCTTTTCATACACGATTGTCCGAGAAAAGATTGAAAATATGAAATCAAAATTTTTAATATTTCTAGCATAATGCCTCACTTAAGCATTAGTGACTCTTGGGGATTTTTGTTGGGCAATTAATTTTGATTGATGTGTACAAATTTAATGCATTATATCATTAGCAATATGCAAATCTCATCACAGAAATTAAATTTTTATTTATAAATTAACTTTTCATTTAATATTTTACATAATCTAGACTATAATTAGTTTCTTACAAAATTGTGATAAAAATCTCCGTTTCTCAACTCTGTTGCAGTTCCTGTACTTGGCTTTTTAATTAAAGTAAGCAAAACTTACAAAGTGTGTTTATTCCTTATACCACAAGTCTATCATTCCTAGAGTTCCGATGAAAGAATTGCTACAAAATGACGATAACTGATTGCTATAGTTCCATTGCCCGGATTTCTAATTAAAGTAATAACTTATGGATACAATCACTCCATTACGATCAAGCAGTGTCAATTTTCAAGAAACAGTTCAAAAAATGAAACCTCTCTGGAGTCTCCAGCTCGTTCAATTTCTTGTTTAATTACTTAAAGTCATTTCTGCTTCTCATTAATTTTGAAATTTCTGTTGTTTATAGCTGTACTTAATTCCTCTTTAAAGTTGCTTAAATCTCTAATTCAATGGAATCTTTTAAAGAAAACTTATTAAGGAAACAAATTGCTGGTGATAAAAATAAGAGAGATGCAAATTTCATGGAAGCAACACTGCCGCATGTCATCAACCTCTCATCCACTTGTAGTGCTTTTTATTTTGTCCGCTGCAACAACTTCGAAAGCACGTACCCAAGTTCAAACCCATGAAATAAGTAAGCCTTCCTTGATGATTATCCATTTGAATTGTCGTTTCGATTGTTAAATATCATTTCGAGCTGAAAACATTTATTTGTTTCGCCACCAAATGTATCAATTCACGAAATACGTTCTGGCTACAGTAGTGAAATAAAACTAAAAGATTTTTGAACAAATGTACAAAGATGTCAATATTCTGTGCAGACTAGTAAGTCTACGTAAAATGATTCCTATTAAAATAATGGATGTAGTGGAAAACCAAATAGCGGAAAGTTTATTATTTTCTCTCTCTTTCTTTATTTCTTCATGCCTACGATTTCAATTGTTCTAGGTAAGGTTAGGACGTGGTCAGATCAAGAGAAAAGTTATACTATGCTAAGGGATTGTGACTAACATATGAAGTTTTTTTCTTTTAAAATAATTTGAATAGTTTACAGAAAATATGCTACTGGACGAGACACAATTTAGCAATCCAAAATCATTTGATTACAATTTCGAAGACGACTTCAACAAGTTGGCTGACAAAAACGATGTATACGATGAATTAGTCCCTCATCTACCATCATTTATTCTGCATAAAAACGGCAAAAATGTTGGACCAGCAAGGGTATGTTTCTGAAGAAAAGTGAAATGAGTCATCTGAGTGAATTGGTGCAATTATTTGATTAATTAATTTACTTGTGTTGACATTACGGTAAATTAATATAGTAAGGAGAAAATAGCGAAGTTGATAGACAAATAGTTTTCAGGTACCAATTATTACTCGTAGAATGCCAGTTTGGTCAACGCCATCACCGAGACAACAATATGTTGAACGTTTTAAAGGATTTTCCAAATCTTCGAATGGTTTCCAACGATCAGGTTTACAACGACCTACAACACCAGTTAGAAAATCAATCAGTCAGAGGTTAATTTCTTCTTTTCTTTCTTTTCTTTTTTATTTCAATAAATTTGAGCAATTTGTAAAATTTTTAATAAAAATTTATTTCAAATCAAATTTTATCGAATGAGATTTCTGATGGAAATTATCAGTTGAAAAGATGATGAAAAAAAATTCGAATAGTCAATAGTTCCGTTTGTTTTATTGCGCTCTGAATTCGTTACTGAAAATATGTTTCGCTTAGCGTTCCACATAATAAACCAATGCACGGCAAAATAGATACTAATTACTCTTATCAATTGTTTAACCAGTTTTTGTGTTTGCACGGGTCACGAGTTATTCGAATCATTCTTTTAACTTCGGCATTTAAAATTATCATCTTATGACAAAAACCATAGAGATAATCGCGGACGATTGTAGACAAAACTACAGAACACAAACAGAAGTAAACCTGGAGATTTCAATAAATCTTTCAATAAATCTTTTCTTATAGCAAAACTGCTTGCGATGTAACAGTGGTTGCGTTGTGACAGGGCTTGCGTTGTGACAGTACTTCAGTTATTTAACTATCATTTACATTATATCACCATAATTTTTCATTTAACAGTCAAAAGCAAATATTTGAGGATGCCTACAAATAAAAAGCTTTGATTTAAATTTCTCGCAAGCTCATAAGAATTGTTTGCTTATGAATTTCAAAATATGTATGCACGAGATGGGATTTCGAGGTTATCTGCAACGAAGTATTTAGTCAGATCAATTAGTGAGATTGCAGACATTATGCTTGTGGATAGCATGACCTAAAGTATTGCTTAAATACTTCAGATCAACAACAAGTCAAAGTCCGCTGGGAATGATAAAGGCACGAACTGTTACTGCTACTACCAGATCTCGAATCCTCTTGCAACAACAACAACAACGACCGCAGCAATCTCGAACCTTCTTGCAACAACAGCAACAACGACCGCAACAATCTCGAATCTTCTTGCAACAGCAACAACAACAGCGGCAATATCAACAGCGAAAGCAAGGAAGACAGCAGCAACGATTGCAGAATATTGGGCTCGCGTGAGCAATAATATTATTAACAATAACAATAATAGGCCATTGCCAGCAAATATTTTGCATTCACTACCTTATAAAAAAAGCAACAGTAACGGAAACAAAAACCAATAACTACAACAAGGGTAACAACAATGATAGTAGTAACAAAAGCAATAGCGACAAGAATCAGCTGCTGTGCTCTTTTAGGAAAATATTAATAAAATTAATATTATTAACTAATAAGCTAGAGAGCGGTCAGTTGCAGTCCATTCATTTATTTCTCTCTTCACGGCATTATCTTGGACATAACAAATACCAATGATTGAGTGGAAAGAATAACCAAAGTTTAATCAAATTGGAAGGCCATGTTTTAGCTGTTCACTTTTCCACTTGTTTCAGAATGAAAATTCCGACGTCATACTTTTTTCACTTTTTCTTTTGGCATGACAATGATTCTTACACCTTCTAGTTCATATTGCTAATCACACGACAAATTTGCACAATCAATAATAATATAATAATAATAAAGATAATAATAAATAGTAACAATAAGTAATGCAAATGAAGCTTCAAGCTTACTAAGTTTCAGCAACTTTGCATTTTGCATGTAAATGATAAAATAAATCAAATCTTTAAAATAACATTGTCGATTATTGCTCGATGAATAGTGTCAAAATAAGATCATTGGATTTTCATGGATCAGCAAAAGCAGGTTTAGGTGTCTACCTGGTCTTTCATTCCGACTCGTTACGTGGTGCAAAAAATTGCATACTTCAAAGATTCGATGCATTTCTATGTGTAGTTAATTTGATTTACCAGGATAAGCATATTGTGTCATCACAAAAGATAACCGGATGAAGCGAGAGATCGTTCTTTTTAATTTCTAAAATCTAAGCAAATTAAAATCCTTTAATGCAATGAATCGATCTCTTTTTCCCTTTTGTTGTAATTCCAAATGCTTAAAACCGGCTAGTAATGGATGAACTGAAAAGTTTTTAACAGCATAGCTGGGACAAGAAAAGCCCATTAAATAAGCGATTAATGTTGTGATCAGTTATTTTTGAAATGCACTGCAACATTCTTCTTAATATTTCCGTGAAAGTTCTTGAATACAACATTCAAGTATAATCACATATTTTTCCTCCTCTTCTTCTTCTTCTTCCCGGAAACGGAATTAAGCCCTTTCTAATTTTCTCGAGTTTTTGAAACTTATTTTGTATTAATAAATTGTTACAAGTAATTGAAAACATCTAAAAATATTTAAATAATAAAAATCTAAAAAATATTTAAATATGTATAGACTGAACAGTTTTAGCAGGCAACTATCCGGATCGCGCTCAGCTTTAAAAAAAGCTGTCACGAAATCTCAACTAACACAACAGTTTAGTAGTAAAACCAATACCATTCGACCCATTCAATCACATGTGCCAGCTAAACCGCTAATTATACACACAGGCAATGGTCCATACTCAGGTTTGAAATATTTCTTTTTTTTTTGATTTCGATTAATGAGTACTGAAAATAAGCTGAAGCCTAGTTCCACCATAAAATACAGTATTTCATTAATCTGCTAAACACACATACAAATGATTTACAAAGACCACCCGAGAGGGCATAATCTGTAACCTTAGTCCATGAGCGCCGTAAGCAATTCTACACTTTGGAATTAGTTCATCAATGGAAAATTCTAAAGGATGATTGCATTTTTAGGCCCAACATACAACTGCAAAGTGCTAACACCTAAAAAGGACGGTCATCCTTCGCCAGTTACCAATAAAACATGTATTTTAAAACAGCCCGGAATTTCAGCCGATGGCAAATGTCGTTGTACGTATGTGGTTAGTTTACATGATTAAAGTTAATTCATACTGGCCTAATACTAAAGAAACAATAAAAAAATTAATGGGTATTTCTTTTCATGAATTTCGAAAAATTTAATTAATTGCAGGTTTCAGAACGTGATAATAATGGTTGCGCACTAGGATTTTTGTTTACCTGCTTACCGAAATAAATTTAAAGAATTCGATTAGCTGTGAATAAACAGGTAAACAAAGAAAGTTATAACGTCGACATGTTGGCAAGATTTGAAAGTCATTAATTATATCAGGGCAGTGGCAGTGATGATATTATGGTCTCTACATTGATTACGGTATCATGTTCAAATTTTTCTAAGGTGCCCACGTTTTGGCTAAATTTATGCTTGAATCCTCCTTTTATCTAACAAGTTGCCTGAAGTCAATAAAGTGCCCAAAAAAATATCGCTTCAGACTCTTTGAAAAGTCATTATCAGTGCGCGTTTTTGAATATGTGATATCGATATTTCGTTTAAAAAATCCATTAAATCTAGTTAACTTTTATTGAATTGTGCCTTCTATAAGTAGAACTCTCTTAAAAATAGAGCATGTTATGATATTTTAGAGTGTTATGATATTAAGTGTTATGACATGTTATGATATTAAAGTAAAATGTGGATTTTTCAAATTTCAACGTGATTTCAAATGTTATTTTTTAGTTGTTTTCGATAGTGTTTGAATAGCATATAAGCGAGCATCGAAATTAATTCTTATATGATCATTGGTTGGTAAATGCAATGTCACGTTCATACAACTTGAAGACAGCTTTCGATAAACAAGTTCTGATTCTTGACCGAAAGATGCGAAGATGCTTCATTGATTTTTTAATATTATTTCGCTAATATCAATTTTTTCATCGCTCCCAAAAGTTTGTTCCTATGAGTTACCTGGTAAAGCTTAAATAAATATCATCTATGACCAACTATTGTGTTATTGCGAACTGAATTATCGGGAGTGATTAATTTGTTATACAGCCCTCCTTATTTATTGGTAATTTCAAATTTCGATTTTTTTATTTGTTCATCCTTTCAAAGCTTTCTGCCCAAATATTTTTATAAAACTTACGTATTGGTGTGAAAAATAACGTTCACATAATCTCAACAACAAACAACTCAAACACACAAATTTAGTTAAACTCAATCCAAATTTTTAAATATATTAGGTTGAACTTTGATTTTGAAACATACCAGTAGTCTGAACCTTATAAACTTCCTACAATTCGAAAAAAAAGCAGACCACAAATCAGTGGTAACCAGTTCAAATGATATCCGTTTTACTTTTTTAATTAACAGCCTAGACAGCGCAAAACTTATGGCATCCAGCTACTCAATTTCCTGAATTTAGGACATCTGATAAGCACTATGGTACTGGTTAATTTCATCGTTCACATTTCAAATAAACACGACCTTTTCATAATTTGTAATACTTATTTCCCATAATAAATTTTGCAAGTTATCATTTGATAAAATTAAGTCCTGTGAAAATGTTATAAGAATTTAAAATCATTTTATCAGAACTCTAGCTTTTTTTATCAGTATCCGATACTAACACAAAACGAGTTTCTGATGCAATAAATGAAAACATTTCTGTGGCAGGTAGGAAAAATTGTTAAATGGCTAGGCTGATTGTTATAAAGTGATCTCATATTTCTAGAAATTCCAAAGTGCCCTTATGTCCATTTAATATAGAGCAGAATTCATCAAAAAATTATTTACAAATCAATTTTTTAGTACAGAATTCAAAGATTTATTTCAGTTCACAAAATTCGCAATAATTTCACCAATGAACATAAAATATGAAAGATGAAGTATCAGAAACGAGGAGAAAAAATTCGATATTAAATGTCGCAACCGGATATTGGTAAATCACAGAAAAATTCACCTTTTTTTTAAAGAAACAACTGTAAATGCTTAAACGATTCGGCTACGCAATATTTAAAAGAATGACCCCCTCTAAGAAACACAATACCAACAAGACTAACAGCACGTTTTCAGTTTAAAATGCGATGGAAAGGGGAAAGCAGTTGCAACTGACTGCATTCAGAACAAGAGATCATTTAAATATTCCCACCAATTAGAAGTTATTTTTTATATTAGGCAAATTTTCAGCAATTTAATATGCTCAAATTTTTAAAGGAAGCAAATTAACAAATAAAATATATATTCCATGTGCAAAGGAGTGTATAAGGCTGCCGCCAACTTTGCCAATTTTGCTTTTTGAACAATATGATAAGTCCAACATTAACAGATACGTTTTAAAGTAACGATGCTTATTAAAAAATAATAGAAATTCTAATACCAAAATATGGAAACAGCCAATTTTTGTAGCTCCTTAAAACGTAAAAGTTACATCAGGGATAATTACAGAAAAACGATACTTTGTCACTTAGTGAGAAAAACCTTGAAAATTGGACAGTTAGTTGTAAGACTACGGACGAAAAAACTGAATATACATAGCAATCGAAATATATTAAAATCACCAATCCGAATAGCCAAACTATAATCTCTGAACTACAGTTTCCTGCTTTGAGGACCACCAAATTCGCATCGGCTAATTAAATATTGCACCAAGCCGAAGCCATCTATTTCGAAAGCCTCTGAAACAAAACATGAGAACATTTTACGAAAATATTTGGTTTTTTTTTAAATATTTGATTCGATCATGTAATTGCTTAATACCATTTGAGATTTTATTAGTAAAACAAACATTTATACAATGCCTTACATTCGAAGCAAATAAGACTAAATATATCAAACAAAAGTGCATACTCTTTTGAGTCCATTGGCACAAAGAGCAGCTATTCGATCATGTAATTGCTTAGTACCATTTGAGATTTTATCAAATTTATGTTTTTTTTTTTTTTTGATTGGGAATAATAATGCTATTCATGTATTACTCCCGGACTAAATGTCACAAATTTTCGAGCAGAATTATACAATTATACTGATAGATGGTACTCATACAGGTCGCTAGCAAAATGATTTAGACTCTAATTTCTTGCTTATTTTGATCTGAAATTCATAAGAAACCATGAAATCAAATTTAAAAAATTTACCTCGCACAGATACGACATATGGACAAGTCTCATTTTTTTTTGTATAGACTACCATAATTACACCATCGTTACACTGGACACCAGTAAATTCCACTTTTGGTTCATAATCTAAAAATTTAACAATCATTCGTTTCGATGATCGTTCATCAGTAACATTCTGTTCTTTTTAATGATGATAAAAAGCTAAAACTGGCTTTTCTAAAAAACTGATGAAGGATTGAATATTATAATTTTTCGCTTACCTCGAACTGAAATTCAAAGAAACCATGTTTAGTAAAATTATATTAGGAGTTGAGCGAAAAGCAAACTTATTAAATATTGCTTTTTTGACATACCTTCTTCCAGTAGAATAACCTGAAAATATTACCAAGTGTAGCAAAGGAAAGTCACTTCTGTAACTACATTTTTATCAAGATCCTGGCAACCTGTTACCTTATCGTAATTATTTCAAATGGGAAAGGACCCTTCATATTAAATACTAATAATCTTCATTATAATATGTTTTAGTACCAATTGGAACGACCGATACAATAAAGGAAGTACAGTCCTATAGATAATATAATTAGAAACTTTCACTTCATGGTTACCTCTAGAGAAGATTTTCTCTTTTTTCCCAGTTCCTTTTCATTGACTACCTTCTCATCACTTTCACACTGTTTTCCGACCGTTGCACATGATTCACTGCTTTTTTTAATAGCAACATCTTCTTTCAATTGATTATTCACCTTTGCCTTACGCAGAAAGACATCTACAAAAAACATGTTTTCATGCAAAAAAATCAACCAAAAAAAAAGAAAAAACAAAAAGCTTCTCAGTTAAAAAAATGTTATTTGTCAATACCTAAATGTCCTCGACCAAAATTATAAACCCAAATCAAGTCAAAAAAAATGAAATATAAGAAACCCAATAACTACTTACTATCCTCGAATTACAACTGTAATAATATGCAAACGAACAAACCATCTTTTTTGTCCCTTCCGCTGCCTTCTGAAGCATCGGAATCTGCATCCTCGTCATCATAGAGCCAAGCATTTTTAGCCTTTCTTGGGGACAAGCCCTACAATTTGAAAAACCACCGCTATTCCTTAATTTTTGAATCTTTCACGGCCAAAACAGTGCTTGAGTGCAAAAATACCTTTAGCTTATGTGGAGCTTTCCTATCTCACATTTCAGCTTTAGTTTACAGACTTGAGTAAAACTCGAATTTACTAAAAAGTCATCTAAATCGATTAGTTATCCTACATTAATTTATATATATCTGTGTGGAAAATATAAACCTTGAAAAGAGGTTCGGTTTGTTCATTCTTTGATGTTTTTCGCTCAGTATTTGCTGCTTGATATCCACTGAAATTACATGTGGAATGAGCAGTTTCTTTGTGTTCAATTATAGAAATTTACAAAAACCAATTTATGAAGAGGATAAATTCTCCAGTGCGAATGTCCACCTAATCTTCCGATTAATGAGAACTGCTTGCGAATGTAACATGAGCACAAACAGCAAATAAAATTTTAAACATTTCTGAACTTCTTGAAATGTAAAATGAACTTCAAATCGTAGGAGAACAAACCTTTTTACCCCATAAAAATGTATTATAAAAATCACCTTCCGCGCTTCTTGGAAATTTCTTCATAGTCACTCTCCTCGCCATTCCTGTTCTTATGGTCATCATATTCCAACTTGTCCAACATTACCTTTTCTCTATTTCGAATATACAGGACCTTAGTGGTTTCTGAATATTCCGAGCTAGAATTTCGTCGTAATTTCTTTCCTCCCTATAATAAATATCAATTGACAGTATATAATTCCCCTCAATAGATCATAACTTATTTTCTGTTATAACGAATCTTCGAACTCTCAAAAACGTAGTGCAGGAACCTCATATTCAAATTTCCTTCAATTTACGTTGAAATTCACAACCAACACAGTGACAGAACACATTTCTTTGTTTTATTATAAAAGAATTTACTTTATTTTGCAATGTCACTCGCTTTCCACTTCGTTTTCTTGGATTCTTCCGAATCGAAACTGCATTTTTAGCCTTCTTCACTTCATCCTGATGACTGGCAATGTATTCATTAAGAATCAGCCGTGCTGTTTCCAGATTCTGCTCTGATTCCCAAGTGTCCTCATCTGATCCATATCCCTTCCACCGTACCTGGAAAAAAAAAATGTAATTAAAAATTAAACCGTATATTGAGATCAAAATCAAATTATTTATTTCAAATTGAGATTTCAAAACTGATTCGATCAAACTGGAAAAAAGAAAGGCTTATCTGCCACCTGATATTTCACTTCTCCATCTAATACAGCAACATTCAGGATGCAATCCACTTCGAATTCATCCTCATCCAGTTCATCCTCATCGCTTTCTTTCTCTATGTCTTCATTTTTTTTATCGTTTCTGTTTGTTTCATTTATTTCTAAATCTCCTTCAATAACACCAACCTTAAATAAAAATTTATAGTTACACTTCAAACTATATGAAACAAATATTTAAATTAAAACTTCTAGAGAGTTTAAAAAATTTTTAGAAATTTTTATTTAAAAAAAGAAAAAAAAAAAAAAAAAAAAAAAAAAAAAAAAAAAACAAGAGAAACATACTTCTATAGGTTCGATATTCATTATTTGTTCACCAATATGCGTAGAACCAAACTGATCTAATTTCCCTTTAAAAAATACAAATTTGTGCAATAATTTAAACTTCTGCATCACAAAAATTGTATATAGCTAACATTATGAGATATACGTACTATAACTATTTTATATTACTATAATATATGATGGAAAAAGAATCGAAAAACATACAACGATCATTGTCTCTGTAAAAATAACAAAATGTATAAGAACAATCTCAGTTAGTCAATTTAAACACTGTATTTTCCTTCTCTGCCACATGTAATACAGATGAAAAGAAAAGATTGTGGCAATGTGGGAGGAGCGGGAGAAGAGGAGAGAGAGATTATCCAGGAGATAATGATTGATAACTGACGAATTGTTGTGATAAAATTACTCTAAAATAATTGCAGTCCAATTTTGATTCTCATTTATAAAATAAAACTTGAAAAGAATCAAGAATTTAATAAATCTAAATTCTGTATTTCATTGTGATCAAAATCATGTGCTATTTATTGATAGAAAAATTTTTATTAAATAAGGATGACTGTTTGTAAAAGCGATTCACAAAATTGTTTATTGAATTGATAGATAAATTATAGAGACTAAGTTGGATTGTTGATAATTTGGTTTACTTTAGGGAATACTTGAAGAAGAAACAATTGCATAGTTGAAGATAATGATAATTGACTATGTCTCTTTTATAATCATAAATAAGTGGTGGTAAAATGCTCCAAACAAAGGATTACATGTTTTGTAGAAAATATAATCATTGCTTGGGATATGATCCAAACATGGATATGAATTAGAAACTTGGCTTATACGTAAAATCCGACAACAAAGAACAATTGCAAGTAGCAAGTATCACGAAATTTTGTCCACTATCAAGTGGACAAAATATTCTCTTATATAGACTTAGAACTTTTACGATTTCACCATTGTTCTCGAGATTTTTCACGGAGAATGAGAAACAACAAGATGTCTTGTTTTCATTTTATCTTTTTAATTGTTTTCATTTTATTGTTTTCATTTTATCTTTTTAATCAGATTTGCACGGATTAGACAATCACAACGATCATCACCTGGTGTAAGAGCTATTGTAATGCTGGTCATTGTAATATCGCGAATCCTAGCATCTATATTTTTGATCTGTCGATATTAAGTTAATTTTCTATCTGTTGAAAATGAAAATTAAGTCATGCAAATAAATGAAAACCAAGTTTTCAAATTAAATGCTTGAGAAACTTCGTCATAAACAAATCTATTTAAATAAATGTAATTTTAAAAAATAACAGATTATTTATTCAAAGAAACTTAGCAAGACTTGTCTCATTCATTCCATTTAGGTGTTTTTTTTTTGCACCCGTAGTAATAAATAATGACTTAGCGAATAATTATTGATAAAGTGAGTGGAACTAAATATAACTGAACGAAAAAGAACTTGACTGGAAGGATAGTAAGAAAAAAGAATCAATTTGATAAAAATTGCAAGGCAAATGATGAATGTAATAAAAATAAAATCATGTTAGCTTTTTGGATAAAGATAAGTGATAACTTCCTGGATAAAACATGCTTCTGACATCAAAAGACAGACGCAACTATAGAGTTAAACAGTTTTAGAAAAATTTGGCACTTTAATGTTCAATTGTGTAGTCAATGTAATTGTCTTCATTTAAAACAAAGAGTAACTTCACCTCGTTCTGAAGCAAACTTCTAAGATTTCGGTAAAAGTCCGACCGAATTTTCCAGTAGAACCTCAGAAAAACTTGTCCTTTTTTGAAATTAATTAGAAAGGTCTTCAGACATGCAATCCCCTCAGTCTGGAAATAAAGATTGCCTTTTAAAAGAGGTATTTGAAGTTTTAGATGCAGATAACGGCTGACACGTATACTGAAATGCCTCGGATGTACTAAAGAGGAGAAACAGGTCTTACAGCTTCGCAAGACTGAAGTTATTAAAATAATTTGACGGCAAAGGAAATGTGAGATGTCACGGGCCACCATTAAGTTTATAATTACGAATAAGACTAGTTGATATTAACTCCAATGAAAAGAAGAATGGTACTTGTCACCAATATGGACAGTAAACCAATATTTATGAACTTATTTCTTTAACTTAACTTTCAATTAACAAGGTATTTGTTAATAAATAACGATTTTGTGATCAGCTGTAGAAAAGTGAAAATTTTCCAACGGATAACATGTTGAAGGACAAGGGAAATGGGATTATACAGTGATTACGACGAGTCGATTACTCAAGCAAGTGAAAATTGATTTGCAACGCTTAGCAGCTCCATACAATAAATCAGCTGTACATAAATAAGCGGATGCAAGATTGTTACCGAGCGTACATGCTACTAGTGTGTGCGAAACGAAAGATAGCGAACATTCAGTCCAATTATGTGATCAAATTTTTTTCAAAAGAAAATATTTGATGATGCATTTTATGTCTTTTCTGAAATCGTAGAACTTTTTGCAGCGCTAATTTATGATTTCCTGATCAAACCCCACAAAAGAATTTATTCAAAAACAAACATAAATGAGATTAAACTCCCAAAATGATGAGAGTTAACAATTTTTAAACAGGATTATGAATCCATTTCGACAGTGGACCGTGCTCTCGTACGAGTTTACATGTTGCACCATCTGGTATCAAACGTCCTTCTCCACGCATCTTCTCGTATTCCTCTTTGTCCCATTTTGTAAAGCCCCACTTCCTTGAGACCACAACAAGCTGACGCCCAGGGAACTTGAATTTTGCTCTTCGAAAAGCTTCTACTGCGTGCTCTTCATGCTGAACATAAGTAACTATCAATTCCCTAAGATTATTAGGGAGTAAAGAAGTAATCTATGGGTAGAACAAAATTATTGGACAGAAAGACTTCGTAATTAACCCAGGACGTTATAGAATATGCCACTTTCTTCTCAATCCAGTGCAAGAAACCTCATTTAAAATCTCGTCACGAAGTCGTTTAGAATAAGTGATCCATACCAATATGTCACTAACATCAGACGAAAAGGTAGACTCATTTATTGCTTCCAATATTAAACAAAGGTGTTGAATAACTAAATAACCTCTTCCAGTAAACAAACATACCTGCTCCTTAACTCGTACCGATATCAATATGTCACCAATATCAACTCGGGCAACCAAACCTTGGGGTTTACCAAAAGCTCCTCGCATACCAGTTTGCAAGCGATCAGCACCTGCACATGATAACATTTTATTGATGCGTACAACATGGTATGGGTGCTTTCGCACGCGCATATGGAAACCGTCTTTGCCACAGTTCTTCACCATATACTTGTTAGCACAAATACGAGCTGCCTGAAAGTAGAAAATTTGGGATTTGGCCTAAGCATCCAGAGGTATTAAGTCAAACTCATTCTACAGTAGTATTTATACCCAAGTATTTCGAAAATAATGAGAATTAAGACTTAATGTACCGCATGAAGAATGGCATGAGAGACGAGCAAAAACAATAACAAGCTATCTTGCTTTTTCTGTATCGTCTCCAAACATACAATCCTTTGAATAATCTCCTAGAGCAAGTTCACATCTAATTCTAGAGATAAAATGTACTTCAAGTGCTTCCGACGAAAGATGTTCCCGTTCATTGGACATTAAATGCACACACAATGGGAATTCATCCACTGTAGCTTTTTTCTTTCCTAAATCAAAGATACGGATTTTCGGATCTGGAACACCGCGACAGAATCGCGACTTTGGATACGGTTTATTCTTGATATAACGATAGCACCTTGCCGGTCGTCGTCCCATTTCCTAGAAATTTCAAAATTAACTAGCTATTTGAAAAAATAGACAACGTGGTGGAACAACCAACGTTCCATTTTTCTACATTCAATGACCAGGAGAAGCGAACCTAAAATACTAATTTCTCTATATTTTATAACAACAACAACCATACCAGTATACCTCTCCAGAGTTTAGCAAAGCAAACCCTTACAACGCCAATTTGACCCCTCCTAAATCTACCGATAAAATTTACGGCCCGAATGATCATTTGGATCTCAATGTACTAGGTAGGACCAGAATAGCCTGTTGCAGCGTTCTGGTTTGTATTATGCCAATTAATTTAGTAGATTTGCTTAAAGGAGATTCAATTATTTTAGGAACTTACTGACGTGAATATGAATGAATAGTAGGAGAAAAAGAGATATAATTTGCATACTTGAAGAAATAGGTCAACGAATCGAACTTTTCATCGTATTGAAAAGGCCTTCATAAATAGATACGATTATTGATAAAGGAAACCTGATTTTTTGATAATGGATTATTGATAAAGGAAACCTGGCATTTTATGCCGATGAAAAAAGCAGAAACTGTCCTCAAAACAATGAAATAGGGACTTACCTTTTTGTTACTTCATTTTTTCTTCAAATCATCAATAGTCACTACAAAGATTACTTTTCGTGCGTTCTTTTTAGTGAATACTAAGATGATTCAATTCTCTGGTTATTCAATCACCAACAACTGATGAAATACATCGATGAAGGCTGATTTAACACCTGTGTCTAAACACTTATCAAGTGTCATAAGATATACGTTATCAAGTGTCATAAGGTATACGTTATCAAATGTCACAAGGTATATTGTGATCATAGTGAGAAATATTGTGAGCATAGTGCTCACTCACAATCTCTTAACATAGTTTATGATTTTAGAAATGTTTTGAAATGAGAGTGAAGTGTTGAGATGTCCAAAGAGTTTTGCTTCAAATTTATTATTTGGTGTTGATGAGCAGGCTTATCGATTTTAATCCATTCATGCCACGGATCTAAAGAGAATTGAAATAAAAGTTAGAATTTAGCGCAGAAATTTGAAATATCCCTAATTCTTTGGAATGAAGCGTTTCAACGATCAAGTTTAAATCGTCTTTTCGCTACAAAATGATTAAAGTTCGTATTATATTTTGCTATGCAGGCTATCATTAGATTCTGTTTTGTATATGAGATCTCTACAGATCGTATTTATCGATCACACAATAGACCAAATAATGGCCTAGTTGTACAGGACAAGAAAAGTATAAGACATAAGATATAAAGTTGTACAGGTATACGACATGATTAGAATGTGAACTAAAGTCTTAAATACAGAGTTTTTTTTTTCTTTTTTTTTTTTCAAATTTAAAAAATCTTAAATGCAAGTTTTAGGATTGCCGAGTTTTGTTTTTATCCAGTAAAACAATTTCAGTAGATGAAAATCGCTCATTCATCCAAATGAGAATAAACCAATTCTTGACATTTTCTGTTGTCTTGCTCCTTTGTTCAAATTATGACACATAAAAGTTTGGATGTTGTATGACAATAAAGAAGTTCCAAATTTACTGGTATACTGGCGGTCCTATAAGGATGCAACATACCATTACTGGATAAACATAAACTGAGAATAGGGTCAAAATCAAATATGTTGGAAGTATACTGCCGCAGTAGGAGCCTCATGTGTTTCCATTTCCCATAATAATAATAAAACAATTTATCAAGTTTTGTTTCAGCCAATAATGGTATGTTATACCAAAAAACTTTTTGAATACCTTTAGCATGTGGGAAGCGATGCGAGAAACAAATTTACGGTTTCGAAAGAAAAAACATGAATACTAACAAACGAGTATTCATGTTTTAAAAAAAAAAACTATGGTTTTGAATGATTAAATTCGTCGACTTTCTGTTAAATCAGAAGGTTGATCAAATGTTCACATGTTAATTGGGAGGAAGAATCTTGGCCGTGAGAGGTTAACTTCTATATAAATATAAAGTATATTCGACAGCTTTCAAGATTACTGTCTTTCGTTTGCTATGCTTGTGAACTGAACTTCTGCTCGAAATTCACTCAGAACTTTCTTTATGTTAAAGATATTTTTAAAAAGAGTTATATGTCGATTTATGATACTGCCATTTGTCACCCATAAGACCCAAGGAAGAGGCAGCGTAGGAAAGACTGAAAAACCATTTTTCTTGTCGTTAGAAGGTTTAAGATGACACCGTCTAATAATATCATCACCAATAACCATTGTTATAATGCAAAAGAGAACTGAATTGAGCTTTAAAAACAAACGCACAAATATTCAAACACACAAACAACCTGACAAAGAATATGGTATAAAAATTTTTACAAAAGTCATACAAATAAGTAACTTTCACAATAATTACGAAAGAGGAATAATTTCTGAAACAATTATGAAGAATACGATTACTGAAAAAGAGAAAGGATGTTCCTGCCTTAAGCAAAAAAACATTCAATTTCGGCTACTTGCATAACATAAGTACAGTTTCTTGTCTTCAATGTGCAGTAATTCAAAAAAAATTTCAGAGATGTAACAGTTACATTTTAATAAGTGTTCAAATGAAAAATTTTGACTCAAAGGGTTGGTATTACTGCCACATTTAATCCAGTCAGACGTAAGTAGCGATCACAAATGATTTCTTCAATTTCAAAATCAGTGCAAAAAATTATACTACGCACTTCGCAGAGAGACAATTTCCCAAATTTCACACAAAGGTTAACATAAATTCGTTTCTTAGTAAATGAGATTATGTACAACTGCAACAAACATGCATATCTGTAATTGCTGTCCATCCTAAGCTACATTTCTTTAATTCCCAAAAGTCAAATTACGTAAGCAGGTACCATTGTTCATGCCACGTTCTGAACCCTGCCTGATAAGTTTCACGAATTCAGTTCTGTTGCAGTTTTAGCAGCAAAATTCCCTACTGGCTTTCATCGGCACCATTCTCTATGAATTAATTAGGTCTTGTAATGTACAATTTTGTCTTAGATCATGTGCACTAAGAAAATATTTCCATTATTTCAAAATTTCAAGAATAAAATACGAACTCGTCCAGACGTCAAAGACTATAAATCTTCTTAGTTTTTGAAAAAAAAAAAAACATCCTTTGCATAAAATACGAGAAACACAGACGCTATGTTGTTCTTAATGCAGCAGAAGATGCATTACCAGTAATCGTAGTAATGGTAGTAGTAATAGGAGCAGAATATAAAAAAAAAGAGGAGGATGATTCGTCGTCAGTTTCTTCATTAATTGCTGTAATCAGAGATGAATCGTGCATTTTTTTCAAACGTCGCCGAACGCTACGCACTGCAGGCGGGAAATTTGGTACTACCTGGTCTTCACTTTCATTGTTCATCTTCAAAAAGCAATAAAAATCATTAAATCAGATCTTTTTATGCACCACTGCCAACCAGAACTGTGCTAGACCAATCAATAAGCAGTTTTAAGACCAACAATAATTTCATCGCCTCCAACAAATTTGATCGGAAAAAAGTAATCAAACAGTACATGAAATGCAGGTATAAGTAATTTAACCCATGAATAAGGTAAAAGCTGAGTGAGAAATTCAAAATTACCTTCACGACTCGTCGAGTGAATTCAAAAGCTGGATTACCAACTACGCCGAGCAGTGCAACACGAGATTGTGTTTCCAACCAACCTTAACTATATTCATGCATATATGAACTTGATAATCAGCAGTAGAAACAGAACTTTACGGCTCGCATTGCCGAATATGCAAATCATACATTAGCAAGCTTCACAATTCAAATACCTGATAAAATAGGACGAAATGATAAAACTTTGGAGTCATCCAAACACTTTTCATCCAATGGTATGTAGAGAAGCTGCTCAGCAGTGGGACGCTCTGATGGTTCTTTGCGCAACATGCCAAATATTAAAGCACGTACTGCAAAAACCAACATCGCAGCTATTTAATTGAATTCAACATGAATGCTCCAAAAAAATTTATTACGAATGCGAATATGAATTTTATTTAGAGTGATACAACTAGCAGATTTTGGAAAACATTTACTGCATAAAGCAATAATGTATACCTGTCTGCGAAACCGGAATCTGTGATGGGATACTAAATTTTGCTTTCAGAATTCGGTAAAACAATCTTTGGGGTGTTGTATCATTGAAAGGGTAACTGCAAGAATTTTTGATAAAAAATTAAATGATACTTTAGTTTTATTCATGCCTTGTGTGACTCTCTCAGATTTTATTCTCCTTGGTATTAGAATTTTTCAACACTAACTGAATTATTTCGGATACAAACCTTCCGAATAATAAAACATAAAAAAGGACTCCTAGTGCCCAAATATCAGCCGGTCGACCAGCATATTCAGGTGAATCCTTCAATATTTCAGGAGCGACATATGCTGGGCAACTGTGTCTATCACGTAACCGGTCATCTTTGATATCCTCGCAGACATAAACATCAAATATATCTCGTAATCTCAGCTGCGACCTGAAGTTATGCTAATTAATCCCAGAACGATATTGAACACAGAAATCCCAAAAAAAAAATTTTGAACCTCAAGCAGACATGAAAAACTTACATCTGCCTGTCTGTGAAGACGAACTTCCGCAGTTTAACATCACGTACAACAATTCCGCAGGCATGACAAAAAGCAATTCCTCGGACGATTTTTGAAAACAGTGAAAACGTCTCGATTTCTGAAAGCCTAACTTTGCCCGCCTGAACCTTACTGTGTAAGGTACCGTACTGCCAGTTTGAGAACATGAAACGCTGACCATTATTATCCGCATATACTTCTGTTCCTGAGGGAAATACAAATTCTCTGAAAAGAAATATTAATAATCCGTGGTAAGTGATGCAAAATTCAAGCCACTCCATGCAAAAAAAGGCCTGAAGGGCGAGCCTAGAATCCCCTCCCCTTCCCCCCAACTTCGATGCACTTTATCCTTCCAAATTTAATTCCTTTAATATCTAATTGTGCAAAAACCTCATCTCCTCCAGATCCTCATATTTCCAATAATTTCTGGCTTCATTCAGACGATTTGAGATTGCCAACAGTTTCATATATTGTTCATTGTCGATAAGCTGAAAAATATTTGGTAGAGAAGTAGTACCGTAGTAGATCGTAGAGAAGCGTAGAAATTCGAATTACTGAATTTACTTTTAGATATTAGAGACAGGTATCAAGACTATGCACTCCAGTTTGTAGTGAATACTGAAATTATACTCTATAAAAAAATATTTTGCCACAAGCTGCTGCTGACCTGACAAGTTTTTACAATTTTTTTCTCCATGTGATAAGCCACAAATTCTTTCCCAGCACCAACTAGTTGATAACCACACACCACAGTATTATTCACTTCTAGCCATGTCCGATTTTTCTGAAATATGTTTTATAAAAACTTAATACTACAGAAATAGCACTCCACAGTAATTAGTACAGACAACAGTGGAATCATCCACCAACCTTTCCCAAATCCTTAGCGTAACAAACTGGACTTTTCGATTGACTATCACTCAGTTCTGACAAAGTAAAGTCGCCATGTGTTGCTCCAACATCTTGTGAACGTTTTTTGGCATCAGTTCCACCATCCTCTGAAAGAATTCTGAAGTTTAAAACAAAACTCTGCTTCAGAATTTCATCTAACAAAGGGTGACAAATAAAACGGAAGTAAACAAATAAATGTTGAACTATCCTCGTAAACTAAAACTGTTTTAACACTTCAATCAAACATGCGGTCTGGAATTTTAATACTGCCCAAGTTCTATTGCCTGCTCTTCGATATTTTTACCACTCATAAAAATTCTGCAGCATTTGAAACAAGCTCTGTTTATCAAGTAGCTTCAAAGACAAATTTTTTATCTTTAATCTATGAAGCTTTGGAATATACTTCAAAATATAAAACTTTTAGTTACATTGATCTGAAAGCTCAGGATTACAGAGGTTTGCTGTGCAAACGCTTCGCAAGCACTATTTATGATTTCGCTCAGTGTGAGCAGCACGATCACGGTTTCAAAATTTGAAAACACTGTCAAGAGGATGAGTTAAACTTATTAGAATTCAAAAGTGTTCAAAAGTCTTATTAGAATTCAAAAGTGTCAACCGCTCTTCCTTACCGAAACTAAACAGCTTGCAAGTCAAAGGGAGAGTGTTAGGAGATAAGCTACGTACCGCAAAAACTCTTGCCTAATTTTAAAATGATCTGATGAAATGTTCAAGGTATAACAGATACTATACCACAACTGTCTGTGGAATTGCTAATTTTCTACATTGGTGATAACGAGTACTGAATAAAACAAAACGATAGAGTGCACAGGAAATCACTCAGAAAATATAAAATCCGAAATTTCGAATGAGCAATAAATTACTAAATCAAAAAATCACGAGAAAATTTCAACTCACGCATAGTTGTTATTGAGTCAATATGAGGCTCTAGTATGGAGAGAACGTTACTAGTTATACTTCCCTGTCAAGCATGTAGACATACTAATGTAAACTGACCTTGGAAATAATTATTTGTGGTTAAACTGTTCACCGCACCACCTTCTTGCCGAATGGATGAATTCAGCATAATTCGTGGAAGCAGTCGTGCTGCTGCACGTTTTCTACTCAAAGCATCATTACTTCGAGCAGCTTCAGTGCCATCACTGAGCCTGGATTGTTTATGAGATGCTGCAGTCGACGATGAAGTACACTCATCGACAGAATGCATTGCTGCTAACAATAATTCGCTGAAAATTCACCTTTCTTTTGTAGCAGGAACTTCAAGAAACTTTATCATTAATAGCAAGAAACTATTTTAGAAGGTGATGAATATCGAGAATAACAATAAGAACAACAATAACAGTGCTGTACGTTAACACCTCTCAATATTAAACTATGACATCAAAGATGTCTGTTGATCTCCTACAGTTGAAAAACTAGTGTAAATGAATCTTTTTACGCAAGCAGCTGTGGTTCAGTTCCCGAACTAATACCTTTATCATTTATCACATGCAAACTTATCCAGTTGCGGTGACACGAGAAATTCCCAGTAATGTGGATTGGAAACTGGAATAAAAATTCAAATGTTTTTAACATCATTCGATTTCTTGACATAATTCTAATGAAAAAGTACTTTACCATACAGGAGCTAATGATTGTATCATTTTTCCTTATCAGAATGCTAATTGCATTGTTCCTAACATCATTTATTTGCACAAATTTTTGAAATCAATCGACGAAACCATGGAAGCCTTACCATGGAAGAGAGTCGTACACGTCGTACCCGTATGTTTTGTGAAAGGCTGATGTATCAAAGTCGGATCGCAAAACACTTCGATGCCTTTCTGGATGACTCTCCTCTAGCAAATCATTTCACACTTGTTGAAGCAACAATACCACTAAAACAGCAATCTGAATAAGTGTATAAATTACAATAATGCCTGCAATAATTTGCATTTTTTCAAATGCAAATCAAAAATCAAAAACCGACGCGAATTTTTTGCAATTAGCCTCATCCCATCCTATTTTATGACTGCAAAATGCAAATAGTATGCAATAATTATTAATTGCATTTGATGCTATCCAAAGTAAAATAACAATTAGCGCAAGCATGCATTTGTTAAAGTATAGCGTAATGCCAGAGTGTATTATGCAGCACAACGCTCACATTCATTTCTATGTTTGTCACATACACATTATGAAACTCACATTTATTTGTATTTGTCACATACACATAACGACATTCACATTCATTTGTGTTTGTCACGTACACACTGGAACTCACATTCATTTCTGTGTTTGTCACGTAACACTGGAACTCACATTCATTTCTGTGTTTGTCACGTACACACTGGAACTCACATTCATTTCTGTGTTTATCACGTACACACTCGAACTCACATTCATTTCTATGTTTGTCACGTACAGACTCGAACTAACATTCATTTCTATGTTTGTCACGTACACACTCAAATTCACATTCATTTCTGTGTTTGTCACGTACACACTCGAACAAACATTCATTTCTATGTTTGTCACGTACACACTCGAACTCACATTCATTTCTGTGTTTGTCACGTACAGACTCGAACTAACATTCATTTCTATGTTTGTCACGTACACACTCAAATTCACATTCATTTCTGTGTTTGTCACGTACACACTCGAACTAACATTCATTTCTATGTTTGTCACGTACACACTCGAACTCACATTCATTTCTATGTTTGTCACGTACACACTGGAACTCACATTCATTTCTATGTTTGTCACGTACACACTCGAATTCACATTCATTTCTGTGTTTGTCACATACACACTACGACACTCACAGATCCATTTGGAAGACATTAGCAGTGGCAGACGAAAGAGAACACAAAGTAATTGTTCTTTTATTTTTTTTAGAAATTGTGTAAGAAGTAAACTTCACTGCATAAGAGAGAGGATGAGAAAAACAGCAGAGATATTAATGTTAAAATGAAAAAATTGCGAATGAGAGAAATGATAGTGGTGGTGAGTAGTGTGGTAAATAAATAACTAACTGCAAGTCCAAATGGTGAGGGAATTGATATATCGCTGTTTTAGCTAAGGAGAGACCCAAGCAAGACAGCAAAATTATGCTGCTGATGACGTCATTCAGAAAGTTATGTGTGACTTTAAAATGGTCATCCAAAAGTTTGTTTGACATGCAAATCTGAAAGCTTGCACGAAACACAATGGCACAAAGCCATAAAACAGTATGACCCCTTTCTTTTCAGTCATTTCATCACTGCTATTTCATCATAACATTCATCATTTCATTCACTGTCTGTATGCATGTCCTTGTAGGTGTACATGTATGGTCTACAAGCAGTTTGAATGAGCGCGGAAGATGAAAGTGCGGGGGTGGGTATGAATAAATTACTGAGGGATAGATCGAGAAGACCAGGCTAAGAAGCATCAAAGCTGAAATACTGATGATTCATTCATGATGGCTACTGCATTTACAATCCAGTGGTCATTTACTGATGACTCACTCGTGACGGCTACTTCACTCACAATGCAGTGGTCATTTACTGATGATTCATTCACTCACAATGCAGTGGTCATTTACTGATGATTCATTCACTCACAATGCAGTGGTCATTTACTGATGACTCAGCAATATGTTGTGTCAAAATGGTGGTCGGTGTATTAGCTTACAGTTCTTTTCAGGTCACAATGTCGTACTGTTAGACAATAAAGTGACATCTATGCCTGTTCCATGAAAGCATCTAATTTCATATGCTAAATTTAAATATGTTTTCTCTGTATAAGATGGAGATAAATGAAAGGCCACATTTTCATCACTTTTTTCAATACATTAAATTGCAGCAATTATCAAACTTTACAAATAAAGCAAAGTAAGTATAAGTGAAATATCATTGTTATTGAATTGTTTATTGCTGAATGGATGATAACAAAGACAAAAATGGTCAAGACAACAGAACTATCCAAGACGGACGGAAGTGTGCACTTGATTTCTTCTGTTCTATTCTTGGGTGCAAGTACCATCAATTTTTTAATTGAAAAGTTTGTAAAGAAAATTTAAACAAGGGCAATAATATAAGTAGAAACGAAAATGACGAAGCCTACCAAATATGACAAATATAGTTGTACTGAAGCTAAATGTACTGCAATGTTTATGCAGGTTGTATAAGTTCGGAGCAAATAATAATGTTAGTAATGGATTTGTGAGCGATATTGATTTCTGATAACATTAATATAGTTTCGAATTTTGTAGCGATCACTTATTCATCCCAGCTATGGTATGTACAAAGTAGAAACTTCAGTGTATTAGAATGGAAATTTCCAAATTCCAAGTATTTTGGATATGTTTAGGAAAAAAAATTTTTTTGAACAATCGTTCGGCACAAGAATACAAGAAAAGGTTACATGGAAGGTGTGACATTGAAATTCACCTCATATTTATAATTGGAATTTCATTTTTTTCTGGGGTTGGGATATGAAGATTTGATGCACAAGTTCGTCCCTTGGTGAATTATGAGATGATGGGAAAAAGATCATTCAAAATAAGAATGGGCAGTTAGAGAAATTTTTTAAGGATACTACTTTTTAGATAATGTATGTGGATCCATATGGAGTTGTAGCTAACTTGGCGTTCATTGGGATACCACTCTTTCTGTTAATGATGTCAAAATCTATGACTCTGTGACATTAATAGCAACCACGCATAAGCTAATAGCCAAATTTTTTTTACCTAAAAATATCTTATATATTCTAAGACTTATCGACGATCTCAAAAAATCCAACTTAATTATATTGCTTACGAAATGTTTGTATCATTGACAAAGGAAGAATCCGAACAGCATCTGTTGACATCGTAACAGTGCGGAAAAGTTACCTATCACAGTTAAATCAGTATTAAATTCCAAAACAAAAATACAGGTCTTGCGAATATTTACAGAACTTTTGCAAAACTTCGGTAAAATGCATATTGTCATTGTCGCTGCATTTTTTCCGCACCAGAATGTTGCGGAAAGATGCATAAGCAATCTATTCTAGTAAAGGTATAACTCTTATACGAGAGATGCTGTAACTAGTACCATCTAAGTTATTCCTTATTCATCTGTTCACTTTATTTCTTTTAATTATCTCACTACTATATCATTTATCGATTATCTTACTTTGTGATTATTCTCGGTGCTGACAGGTATGCGTCTATGCAAAAGATTTGATACTGCCTGATGACAGCGACTTGTTAGAGTTCTCAGCATCATATAACGCTTGAGAACAATTTCAAGCAGCTTCTAAATGCTGGACCATTGCTACTACTCACTTATGTCCAGGAGATACTATCTATCAAGCAAATTTTTTGTTTTGGATGTGATACTCTGAAGATCGGGAGACCCATGGATTCAAGCTTGAAGGAGTAAAACATCTCAGGCTAGTAAAATAATACATCTGAAAACTTTAAAGTTACTGAAAAATCCTATCTATACGTATCAAAAAATCCTATCCTACGTACCAAGCCATTAGTATTATCGCCAGCGACAAAACTGCTAACAGTGATTATTACAGGTTCAGCTGCTCATTCATTGCAATGTCAGGCAAAGTACTGTTTACGATTATGAGTTCGAAATGCCCGATGATATATTTAGGTTGAAATATGACAATCATACCTTCTATCGAAGAGTGGAAATTACACCTGAAACACTGATAAGCGATTTTCGAAAAAGAAGCAGCTTCTTACTGTAAGATTCAGTTCTTTTTATTTTTTTATAAAGTCATATTCCACTGTCTAAGTCGAAAAACGTGAAAATTATGGCAACTATGTAAGACTCATTCTTTTGAATTCAGAAAGAAAAATTACAACAATGAGACGAACTGCTGGCTTTTTTTGAAATTCAAAAACCACGAAATTCTGAGCTTGATAAATAAAGCCAAAGTCCAAAAGTAGTGCAATTTCAGATACAAACGTTACAGACAGTGTCTTCTAAACAATTTCAACAAGCGAAAACAATTTTAAGCAGAGATCTATCACAACCGAATCAGAAAATTTCACTATCTATATGTGACAAAATATTCGGATTTCTCATTAGAAGTGATTACAACCCAAAAAAGTTGTGGAAAGGAAGAGACTAAATAGAAAAACTTCCCTACCCCAGCTTGAATAGATTCTGAATTTCAAGCGAACTTTTAACCCAAAAAAGCATATGATTTAATAAAAAGGATGTTTCAAATGGTTTAATGAAATTGAATGATAGGTTCTGTATTCGATAAAGCGGTCAGAATTTCAAGGTACATATTAAACAGAAGCAAAAGTATGATCTTTCAAGGAATCCGAAAGTTTACCTACTATTCTTGCACTATTGTTTCCGAAGAAATCATACACTAGAAATTAATGCATCATAATAATGTTCCTCGTTTGTTCTCCTCTCGTCTTTTCTTAGCCTCAATTAACTCGTCCGAAACTTGATTTTTCAACATTCCTTTCCTTTTCATCTGGTATTCAATCATACGGGCATTCAGTGTATATGATTCTGCTATTTCTCGCTAGAATAAATTGAGGTTTAACTTAGACAAAAATCATGTAAATTATTGTTAGAAATCGTGAAAACTTGCAAAAACACGTCACTTCCGTAAATCCGACAAAAAGCCTAAATGTGGAGAAAAAAAAAACTAAAATCTAAAAGTTCAAGTATGAGACACATTCAACGCTGTGAAGTTACTCTATGCTTTGACTAAAGAACGGATGAATATCATACTTCACCATATCAAAGCAAAATGTTTGGCAGTATTGCTAAGAGTAACGCAATGCACTGTGAATGCAAGTCTTTAATGTGTACATGATCACAGAGATTGTCCTTATCGACTTGGGAACGTAAAAGATTAAGTGAACATTCTGTAAAGTTGTTAACTCTTTTAAAAAATTTTAAAAGCAGTGTCATGCTTACCGCTTCTAATTCATCCTCCGCTTCTTCGACGGTGGAAACAGTGACTGAACCAACCTTCCCTTGATTTTTTACATGCTTCGTCATGATTACCTGAAACAGAACCATGGAGAAAGTGAAAATAAAATCAGAAATATCTTAACGGATATAATTAAAACCAAAATTACATGAGATATTCATAAATCGAATAATTAGGGTACGAGAGAAATAGAGCGATGGCGAAGACAGAAATGTTAACTGACCTTTTTAACGGGTTGCTCTTCGTTAGCAAGCTTAAGGCCACCAATCTGCTGCGCAGAACGTACTGCATTATCAAAGATAAAAAGATAATTTTTAAAGTTGAATGGATGATAATAGAAAAGTGGAATTCCACATTTAGGGCAATTTTTCCTGTACTGTTGTTCTAGTCCTTCTCTTCTGAAAACAGATTGAAATTTAGATGTCATTGGAAAGGGAAAGGTTTTGGACAAGTTATTACATGTAAATCCTTGCTACACTTATATTTTGGTGATTATGAAATGAAATGCAGAAGTAAAAAAGAATGCCGTCTTTTACAACCTAGAATAAACAGCAAAGAAAACAAAAAAATCCAAAAACATGATGAGTTATCCTAATCTCGTGCATAATTCTCAACTGATTAAAACTTGAAAAAGATTAGAACCTAAAATAATATACAGATTTCCTACATACAAAGTTCACCTTCGTAAATAAACGGTGTCACCATTGACACCAAATGTTTTGGCTTCCGTACGGGCAGGATCAATGACGCGTGATCGATCGCGTCGCCGCAAGGGCATCCTTGTTAACAATGTATCAGTTATCATCGCTATCTGTAACATAATTATTAAATAATCCACACAGAGTGACAACTAAGAATCAGAAATATTTGGTCTAAGACTGATGAGTCAACAAAATGACCAAACAAAATCTCCACTGTATAATAATTAGCCTTTTCTTATCTAAGTCCTACATGATATATAACACATCTTAAATACTTTGTATATGACTTTCTAAACACATTCAATCTTTTGTATATTTCTAACTAAGAAAGAAATGATCATCGCTATTCCTAAGTTTTTTTTCTAAAAATATACGAAGCACATACCTGTCCACAATGGCAGTAATAAGTATGCAATGGTTTGACAAAATGTTCCTCTCGATCTTGTTCATCGATAATTTTACCTTCTCCACGAAAACGATCATCTTCCACGTGTTCCACTTCATGTGGATCACCCTCGATCATCGATGTCATCTTCTCGATACGCTTTTAATGTATGTCAACAAGCCATCAAAAGTGAACTGATGAAGCATGCAATAACATCATCTCACAATTAATGTTGCAAAATTTCGAAAATCAATAATGCTCTTTCAATAGACATGACCACCAGTACTGTTCGTACAAATAAAATCTCCTACAAACTTCCTTCATTCAATCAGCACTCCATTTTTATCATTTCTCTATCTCTACCATTTCTCACTAGTCTCTTTTCATCAACGTTATACATTATAATTCATGCTGTAAATCCTTTAACAAACTCTCAGCATCTATACCCCCTCACACAGTGAAACCAATTCACGTATCATCATCATCAAATGCACAAACATTTTATCGTTGAAAATATGATATGACCACTACATGCAAACTATATGAGCGAATAGCCACACAAAATGATTCGCTGTGTGTGGTCTATCACTTTGTGTGGTCTAGTGTGTCTAAATGACATAACTGAAGCAAAATGGTCCATTGTCGTAACATCGTGTTTCTTGCTGGACCATTCCATTCATTTTAAACAGCCATTGGTTATCTAAATGACAAAACTATGAATTGTTTTGTAGAATGCTTTCGACTTCACATCACATTTCTAATTTCTTACTCCTTGTTACTTGGATGACTCTTAAAACATTTGAATATAGCATATGTATGGGAATACAACAATTGGAATATTGTTGTACTGAGTTGTGTGTGGTATGTTTCTTCTGCTCAAACTGTCCATTTATAAGACATGAAACTTGGATAAATGTTACAGTTAATTACAAACGAGAAAAGGCAAAATTAAGCAATGAATTTTGCTAATGTATTTTGGCTCAAATAAAATAGTTGATGAAATATATGCTGTCGAATTGTGTTTTCTTTAACTGATATGTAAAGGTAAAGGCAGATTCAAAAAAAGCTCAACTTTCTAAAATCTTTTTATGCAGCAATGATGATGGCAAGATGTACAGATGATAACTGTAAATTAAGAAAAAGAATTCTTAAAGACAGATAAACTCATGAATTGGGAATTAAACTCTGTGTTATTTCTTGATTGTCTATTTTCAGTTTCTTTTTTTAAACATAGTTTTTTAGGTGAAATATTTGCTTGATCAGAGTGATTGGCAAGAATGAGTGTATGATGTCGTTTTTATTCCACCATTCAACAAAGTTGAAATACTACATGTCGTTTATATGGGGGAAAAGTATCCTCTTCTATTCATTAAACAAGCAGCTCCAATATCAAACAGAGCAAAATTGAGTAAAACGAGAAGTAAAGATTTCAACAAAGTGATTGGTTTGAAACACCTTTGCATTTAGTCACTTATAAATCTCATTTTCCCTTTTCCTACTGAAATATCTTTTGAATTTTATGAATTTTTCATGCTAAAAAGAAAAATTCATCAGATGGTAATTCATTGTGCTCGAACTCATTACTTGTCCTGAAATAATGTAACAACTGTATTATCGCATACTATGCGTAAAACTGGAATGAGCAAAATTTGTGCGGATATAGTTTGCATGAATAAATTAAATGTTAATTTAAATTGGCCAGTAGTTTAAAAGATATTTCAGGCCGAAAAAAAAAGATCGCCTATGTTGGGTGACTGAATTGAATTTGACGAAAGAGATATTAAAGAATGTTGCATTGAGAAGTATGTAAAGATTTACCCACTGAAATTTAAAAAATATTTGTAAATTTAGAGTAATTTTAGTTGTTTGTTCTATAATCCTGTATTATAATGAGTGCAGGAAAATTAAAGAATGTACTGTAATGAGAAAATTTCAATTTTTTTTTTACTGAAATTTTGTTTATGGTGGGCGATTCGCTGCTGTAAAATGAATTCAGATTACGAAGCGTTGCAGTTACCAAATGTAGGAAAGAGTATGTGGTTTATCAAAAAAAATTGTTGGAAAGGAATTATCAGAAACAATTTATAACCAGTTTATAGCCCTGGAATCGTGAGAATCCCCGCTTTTTTGCTATCGCGAGCAGCGATGGTGATGAAAGTGATTGAGATCTGAGAGGAGACCTTCAAGTATTGCATCCCTATGAGGTTTGTTTCACCTACTTGCACTGTTTGCTGCTATCCATTATTTGAAAACGGAACTACTCATTATAAATTTTCTCACACTGTGGCTACGTCAACAATGAATCCGTCATTTTCGATTGTTTTATTCTCGATATTTTGTAGGACCGAAATCCATATTACTTTGCTTTATTTTTTCAATTATTATATTTCTCTCTTAAGAATTTCCCAGTATTTCATTCATAAACATTCTTTGTCACATTCAATCATAAAGTATTAATGGCGCAGGGAAAATATGCAAAAGAAAAAATGAAAATATGGGAAATATGAGGATGAGAACTTTCAAGAACTGCAAAAGAAAATGAGAAATATGGGAATGAAAACATTCTCGAGTGGGATGAAGAGAAATCCGAGAAAAAGCAACACCCCTATGAATCTAAAAATTAATTTAACTTCCAGAAAACAACTTATAATTTTGATGTGGCGCATATAATACCTTAATATCTATTTGCAATCATGATTCCCATAGAGTCGCAAGGGATTACAACTATTTTTCTTTAATTTATGTGCTTTAAGCTTACGAGATTTCTTATTTTAATAAGAATTGAATATTGTAGTTAAGTGTTAAAATACTGTCGATGCTTGCCTGCTGGATCAACTTTCAACTTTTCGAAACTTTTTTTTTAAACACTTTACAGTGGAAATATCTAGAAAAAAAGGTATAAAACTTAGTTCAAGAGAATGTGAGATCATTTGACTGATAACGCCTTAGTTTGAGAAGTTGTTTTCTGATGCTACTTTTTTCTGATTTTCTGCAAGGGTTTTTATCCCAAAATCAGAGACAAAGTTGAGAATCTAGTATGTGTCAAAATAAATTGTATTTGGAATAAAAAATACAAGAAATTTAATAGTTAGAATAGAATCTGTTCAGGTCTTCAATTCTTTCTTTTGGCGATGTAGTTGCGCATGAAATCTCACTGAATATTATAAATATTAAAAGAGCAGAATAATGCAGACATTACTGCAGTTCGGTTTGGTTTACGGTATGTGGTTATAGCAGACTCTTCGAAGCGATGCCAAGACTCGTTTTTGTAGATGACACATAGTTATTAGAAGTAATAAGAATTCTCATATATCTTGAGATTTAATCTTCTGTATATTTCATCTCGTAACAGATATGTGATGTGCGTGGTATATTGATTAGTGAACGAAATGTCAATAGTAACCAATATCCGGATGTGAAAATCATGTTAGGTCACGTCAAACATGGACAGCATACTCCCGTCGATGGCCATACAGTTTAGTGCCTATTACAATACTCTATTACAATTTTATGTGGTTCAGTCATATCGTCGTTTGGAGAAACAGTCGCTTACAACAGAGCCATTCGATCTCGGGTCATCGTTTTTGGCTTTTTTTTTTTCTTTTTTTAAGCATCTTTCACAAACCCCGCAGCTAAACACCGAGAAAGATTGCTGACTCACCGTGGTAGAAGACATATGTTGATCAGTACTTTTTTCTAAACTTGTTATATTCCGCAGAGTTGATATTTCCATTAGATTTTTTGAACGTATTCATTTAAATGGCATGAATTCACAGCAGATCTTCGTTGTAAATCTGCGCCCTATGAATAAAATAAAATTAGCTTGAATTATTATTCCGTTAATTTTATCATTTTAGTTTGAGGTTCACGCTAGTTGGGAACCAGATTTGCCGACGGGATATTTGTGGGCTGAAAATAAGGATCTGGGATTGATCCATGATCCAGATAAACTACTGCTACCTGTATTAGGTGAAAATCCAAATGCATTGTCTGCATACATGTGGCATATACAGGTCCCAGTCGTTTAAGTTGTTTTGCAATAAAAGACATGACTATGTAAGAGATTGTCTTTTTTTTTTTTTTTTCATTTTCCAATTTACAAGTAAAGAGTGTTAAAGTTTCTAAAAAGATATAATATTACAGGTTATTCAAAGTTTCTCAAACTGTTAAAGTTTTCAAGTTTTCGTATTGCAGTTATTTAGGAGCACGAAATTAATGAATAATTGGAATAACCATAATGTGCTTCTTAGCAAGTGGAATAACCATAATTACACCATAATGTGCTTCTTAGCAAGTGTCACTCAGTAGATTGATAACTAATAAAATGCATTACACAGTAACTTTACATATATTAATAAGTTAAGACTACGTTAAAACTTCCTCGTAATGTAATTCTAGGTGGAGCTGTCGGATGATGGCTTGGTCAATGTTTGAAAATTCGCTTCGATAGCAGTTCGCACGAAGAATGTGACAAGCTTGTTCCTGGGACATGGGTCGAATTCACAGCATGGAGTCCTGCTAACATGCCGGATTTCAGAATCAAAACTTGGAAACTTACAGATAATCCACACTTAATGCAGATTCATGCAGTTCCTACATGCAATGGTTATGCGTTAAGTACACATCCCTCCCTTTGATGCCCTATGAAGCGTTAAATTAAAAACAATGCTTTTGTTTTCATTTAATCTACACTTTATTACACCATGCAGAGCTATGTTAGATATTTTTTGCGTAATTCGGATTTGAACGAAGGATTGGATGAATCTAAAGATTTGTGTAACAACTTTTTTGGCTACATTTGCTTGCGTAATAGTTTTTTGAATGCTTCAGAATTTTTCAATTTTAGTTTAAAGCATGTGGCTTCTATGAAGAAGAGCTAATCGCCATACAACCAACCATATTCGGTTTTATTGAAATACCGCGCGAAAAGCGATCGTTGATAAACTCAAAAAAAAAAACGACTGTCTGAGAGAAGATAAAAGGAATAGAACAACACGATTTATGCTTCATCCGATTGAAATGCCGCAGCCAGTCGTAAGTTCACTTACAGAGTTGAATTTGAAAATAATCTGATTATAGCTTTTTTCGAATTTTTTTGTCATTTTAAAGAACTACCTTAGATAATTTTATTTATTCCTTTCTATGCAATATATTGTTTCCTAAGCTGGTTGTTTCACCGGTGAGCGTAGAAAGTAACTGCAACTATATTTCACTACTGAGTTCCAGTCATTAAGTCTCATTTCATATTTCTATATGAAATGATTTTTAGCGAAGTCAAAAACGAAATCAGAACTATCATTGAAGTATTATTTTTATAAAATTTAACATTTCACAAATATTGTGCAAATTTTTAAGGATTTTGAAAAAGATACGGAAAAGCTCCTGAATGAAGTTGAGCAGTGTAATATAACAGAAGAGGTGAGTTTAAGACACTGTTCATATCAGGAAAACAGAAGTGATTATAAAAATATATGTTTCGTGAGATACTTTTCAACTTTTTCTTCGTTTGCTTTTGTATGGTAAAACGCGGCAAAAGAAAAGACTACGTGGGATGTGTATTTGTAAAAACTCGGTAAATGTTGCTTTTAAAATTCAATAAATAATAATCGTAGTTTTCTGAATTCTGGGTTTATTTTTGACACCATATCGGAATGAGCAATACGATTACTAAGTTTCAGTTTTTTTTTTCTTTTTTTGTGCAGATATAGTTTGTATGAATATTTTGAAAATTTTTTACACTGTTCTGATAGTTTACTTTTGTAACAGCAGCAAGAACAAAGGAAGAGTGTATTTGTCACATATTCGATCTTCCATAGTATTTCGGAATTGCAAATTTTATTGAAAGTGGGATTAAAGATTTGTTAATTCTAAGAACTATATATAAGGGCATCACTAACTACAGCGTGATGAATGCTAATTAAGGTTTTTTCTAGACTTGTCAAATAGAAAGGGTTTAGCTGATTTTATTTTTGAAAGCTTGTTCATTACAGATTGAATCAACTTGTATCGTTTCATCCCTGGTTCCTGCATGGGAGAATGAATGTTGCTGTCGATTGTTCGGCAGAGTTCGAGTTGATCCGGAATTGAGACATTGTTTTATTGCTGATGTTGCATATCGGTAATGCGTAAAAACAGATTAATTTAAAAACTTTATGGAGCTAGCACGTGATTACAAGTGTATATGTCTATGATGCTTTGTACAACTGAAGCACGCGAAATTAAGACAGTTTTAAATTTAAAAGGTTATCATTATATTCCTTTACAGCAATGTTCATTATTGATCTGCGTGTTAATTGTTTTTCTGTTTCATTTTTCTTTTTTAGCTGTTGCATTTCCGTGAAGTAATGTGGATGCGGTCTTTACATTGGTCTTTACATGCCGAGCTTGGTGAATATTTTGGCGTGTCAGAGGAACAATATTTGGTTAAATGAAACGCTGAATTCTGAATTCTTGTTTGCAGTTCAACAATACAGTAATATTCATTATTCTCTAAATTTTAAATCAGCCAATTTTTTATTCGTCTTAATTCGGAAGTTGTAGGTCCCAAAACCCCTAAATCCTCAATATTTAAAATTGAAGTTTAAAAAATATTTGTAAATTTAGAGTAATTTTAGTTGTTTGTTCTATAATCCTGTACTGTAATGAGTTGCAGGAAAATTAAAGAATGGGATTTCTCAATTTTTATTTTTACTGAAATTTTGTTTATGGTGGCGATTCGCTGCTGTAAAATGAATTCAGATTAGGAAGCGTTGCAGTTACCAAATGTAGGAAAGAGTATGTGGTTTATCAAAAAAAATTGTTGGAAAGGAATTATCAAAAACAATTTATAACCAGTTTATAGCCCTGGAATCGTGAGAATCCCCGCTTTTTTGCTATCGTAAGCAGCGATGGTGATGAAAGTGATTGAGATCTGAGAGGAGACCTTCAAGTATTGTATCCCTATGAGGTTTGTTTCACCTACTTGCACTGTTTGCTGCTATCCATTATTTGAAAACGGAACTACTCATTATAAATTTTCTCACACTGTGGCTACGTCAACAATGAATCCGTCATTTTCGATTGTTTTATTCTCGATATTTTGTAGGACCGAAATCCATATTACTTTGCTTTATTTTTTCAGTTATTATATTTCTCTCTTAAGAATTTCCCAGTATTTCATTCATAAACATTCTTTGTCACTTTCAATCATAAAGTATTAATGGCGCAGGGAAAATATGCAAAAGAAAAAATGAAAATATGGGAAATGTGGGAATGAGAACTTTCAAGAACTGCAAAAGAAAATGAGAAATATGGGAATGAAAACATTCTCGAGTGGGATGAAGGGAAATCCGAGAAAAAGCAACACCCCTTTGAATCTAAAAATTAATTTAACTTTCAGAAAACAACTTATAATTTTGATGTGGCGCATGTAATACCTTGATATCTGTTTGCAGTCATGATTCCCATAGAGTCGCAAGGGATTGCGACTATTTTCCTTTAATTTATGTGCTTTAAGCTTACGAAATTTCTTGTTTTAATAAGAATTGAATATTGTAGTTAAGTATCAAAATGCTATCGTTGAGTTTGTTTTTGGAACCATATCGGAATGAGCAATAAGATTTTGAAGTTTCAGTTAAAAAGCAACTGCGAAATCGTAAACTGCCTGATGGAAGCATTAGTTGATGAACTTTTAACTAGTGTGATGGAGCTGCTAAAAGTCGAAAACTCGGAAGGTTGAAGGATTAATTGTAGTTCAAGTGTTTTTAAAAAATACTGCAATTATACGTTATTATAGATCATTATGTTATCTGATCAACTGTTTAATAGTTTTATGCATATTTTTTCTGATATTTATCAAAGTATCGTGCTATTTATTTCTTTCATGTGTTATGCTGAAGCCGTTCAAAGGTTCGCAAAATGAACCGCTGTCACCATGATTATCATATCAATCAGGTGATAATAATACTTGATCTAAGTAAAAAAGTTATTAGTACTTCGTATAGAGTTCACAGAGAAGCAGAAGCGAAATTAACAATACAGCTTATATTTTGACCGTTGTGTGGTTACATTCGATGGATTAAAGGAGAGTTTTAATTGAATTTAAGGTGAAGAAAGGTTGAAACCAGAAAAATTTTAGAATTAGTTTTCCATTTCCTTACTGTATAGTCATTTATATATATCTGCAAAATGCTGACATGAACTTGTAAATGTATACTTTATATACAATAAAATTGAATTCAAAATTGCTGAGGATTTCATGTTTTTTTTTTTTCTTGTATTTATGATTTGTACCTGAGAATGATTTATTTATCCATAAACAGTAAGATGTGATTGTTTAAGTGGTTGGGAAAAAAATTATTTTTAATCACCCTAATTCTTACTTGAATGATAAGACATAAAATTTTGCTTTTCATTTATCTTTTTCACGATAAACAAAAGGTTACATTTAAGGAATTTTCAGACATCATAAAAGTTCAGATAACAATCGATTTGGGAGTTTTTCATAAAGTTCTGTCATTACTTTTGGGGAAAACTATCACAGTTTCCTTGTTGTATTCACATCTGGTATCATGCAAGTGATCAGCAGATATTTCTTGATAGTATTATGATTTTCAATCAATCCCTTTCATCACTGTAACATCTCTCATGGGTCTAAATTAATGATACAATGGGTATAGTAGATTCTAAACTTATTTCCTTTTCAACGCGACGGAATGATGAGAAACAAAACGATGAAAGAAATTGCATTTCGTTCCCAAATAGCCAAAAGGTTGCACGATATTTCAGTGAATTTGAATTTTAAACAAACAAACATTTTCGGTTAAGTACGGCTAAATGGCGCGAAATTCTCCGTGTATTTAAATTGGAAATTCTGGTTCAGCTGACATTATGAGTGTGTATGCAGTGTAAGAGTGATTGTCCTATAAGATGTGTATGAGCGTTTGGTTTTTTTTTTTTTTTATAATTTATTGCATTTAAGCCTAGAAGTACTCATAAAATGATATTAATTAGGATACTTTCTTTTTAACTTTTTATTTGATTTTTTAGATCAAAATCTGTCTCCTTCTAAACTTTCTTTACCTTATTTTTTATAATAACCAAATCTTTTTTTTTTGTTTATCACTTAATCATTTTTTCTCAGTCACATTTTTAAAGTTAAAATTAGAAGAATGCATTCTTCTAACTTTGCCATTCATAAATTCCTGAAAACATAGTTTTTTTAATTAATATAAAAAAAATCAAAATGATAGACGATAAACGGAATTAACAGTTAAACAAACAAAGGATGTCGCTGGAGTTATCAAAATGTGCATACAAAGAGTGAATACGTGTTTGTTATCTCTAAATAAAATCGAGAAACTTCGTGATCTTCGAAAATCAGAAAGCGACGCATATCTTGCTAAATCTGATTTAATGATGACTGGTAATTTATTTGAGAATGATTTTTTGGTCTTTTTCTTTTGCATTATGAGATGTGCGGATGCGTTTTTTTCTTGAAAAGTTTAAAAGTTTTCTCATTTTTCAGGATTTTATTATCTCTACAGCAGCAGCTGTTGTTACTAACAATGCCACTGGAAGAAGTTAATGTTAACTGTAGTGATTTATTAAGCACAAAGGAGAATTTAGCGAATCAAAAGGTGTTACTTCTGCAAATAATCATGATCTAGAGTTCTGAAGCTTTGGATGAATTCAAAATTTAAAAGGTTTTTATTTCTATGAAACGTGCGGATGATGAAGTTGTTACTTATGCACTGCAATTTTAGGCTGAACCACTAAGTGGTACTAATGAATCGGCTACTGCTATCCCAAAATGCGCAAATGAAGAGATTTTATTGGCCGAAAATCCAAATCGTTTTGTTATATTTCCTATTAGATTTCATGACATTTGGGATTTTTATAAGAAAGCTTTGGCATCATTTTGGACCGTGGATGAGGTCAGTTGAATAGCTATGATTACTGCTAGGTTCAGGCGTAAAATTTCCTTGCAGATGATTTTATATGGCAGAAATTTCAATTGTATTATAACATATTTTTTCCGAAAATTAAATGCAGACCAAATTGACCTCAAGTTTCAGGTTGATCTGAGTAAGGATTACCGTGACTGGGAAAATTTAAACGATGGAGAACGTCATTTCATTTCTAGGGTTTTAGCATTTTTTGCTGCCTCAGATGGTATTGTTAACGAAAATTTGGTAAGTTTTTGATTTACACTGTTGAAACTACTTCAGAAGTTGAAAATGAAGTTAGTTCATAAAATATGAAACTTTGGGTTTTTCAGCAAGTCACACTCTTTTCATTGCATTCTTTTTGGAAGCAACTTTTTTCATTTCTTCTATTTGGTTTATTATAGGTAAATCGTTTCTCACAAGAGGTTCAGGTGCCAGAAGCACGATTTTTCTACGGTTTTCAAATTATGATCGAGAACATCCATTCTGAAATGTACTCTAAAATGATTGATACCTACATTCGTGATCAAGAACAGAAGTACGTTTGCCGATTTGCTTGATTACTGTTTGCATGATGATTTACATGATGCGAAGCTAGGTCTTAATAAATCTGTTTGCATCATTAAAATACAAAAAGCAATTTTGTATTCCAGGACTTGTAATATTTTTTAGGATAAAGGAGAAATTATGTCATATTTAGCTTTGTCAAACTGGTGATGTCATAAGTGACTGAAATTTGATTATCCATTTTTCTATTAAGGTCTGTGTTATTTAACGCAATTTATGAGTTCGAATTCGTTAAGAAGAAAGCTGATTGGGCATTATGTTGGATTGCTGATATCAATGCTCCTTATGCGGAACGACTAATAGCTTTTGCTGCTGTTGAGGGTACTTCACTATCCTTTTTGCTAAACAAAGTAATTTTTCATTACATTGATTTCATCTGTTTGACAGAAACATTCATTTAGGAATTTTTTTCTCTGGAAGCTTTGCTGCAATATTTTGGTTGAAAAAGCGCGGTTTGATGCCTGGTTTGACGCATAGCAACGAGCTGATTTCAAGAGATGAAGTAAGTCATTTTCTATTACTCAACAATAAATAACTGATTAAAATAAATTTGGGTGGTTGGGAAAATGTGGTTCAGTTACCGATAAAGCTAAAGCACTCTTGTTATTACCAGACTTTTGTGATGCTGCATGTTCAAAATCGAATATATTGATCTCAGTGTCAGTCGTTTCATTTACGAAGTTATGTGTTTAAAACATCAAAAATAAACGAAAAAGTTTTCGAAAAAACGCATTTGCAGTGTTTATCAAGAATTATTTCTAGGGCTTGCATCGCGATTTTGCATGTCTCTTATACACTTATATCAAGAATAAGCCTTCAAAGGAAAGAATTTGCCAGATTATTCGCGAAGCGGTCGATATTGAAAAGGTCAGTCGGCTGTTTATGCACTTATCTTTCAACTCGCATTTGCAAATGGTGCAAATCACTTTTTCAGTAGTACGCATAAATATAATTTCTTGTTCTAAATTCAGGAGTACTTAACCGAAGCATTACCAGTTGATCTAATCGGCATAAACTGCAAGTTGATGTGTCAGTATATTGAATATGTAGCTGATCATTTACTAACAGAACTCCAATGTGCGAAGGTATTTTTCCGTAGATTTCTAGATGATGAAAGTTATGAACCTTAAGTATTAACGATTTTATCAAATTCTTTTAAATTTTAAAACCGTCCTCTTGTAATTGTTTTAATTCTCGGGTTGTGATATTTCAGATCTACAATTCGAATAATCCATTTGATTTCATGGAACGTATATCGATCGAAGCGAAAACTAATTTTTTCGAGAAACGTGTCAGCGAGTATCAGAAAGCTGGTGTTCTAAGTAGCGAAGAGGGAAAAAGTTTCAATTTAGATTCAGATTTTTGAGTCTTCTGTGATCTACAATAATGATACCTCACCGTTATTCGTCTGTTATAAACGAGCCTTTCTAAACCAGCATTAGTAACATGCTGCGTTTCTAACATTTTTTGGATGTAAGAGAAATCCGAAACGTTACTTTTTTCAAGCATTCACTTGTCGTTTTTTGAAATTAAATTGCTGATTACTCTAACACCTTTTCTCGTTAATTTGTAGCAGAAATTTTAGCGGTAGCACGCATTATACATTAATCAGTTGAATGAGGTGGGAAATAAGAAATAAGAAAGTAAAAGGAAGGATTGAGAAGAGAAGGAGCAGTTTATTCCTTATCTCACTCCTCATAACATTATAACTAATGTTTCAGCATTCCAGTGGAATTTTTATCTTGTCTTCTTATATCTAGAAGAAATATCTTCTGTCATATTTCGCCTCTTATATCTTATATGTAATGTATTTTAGAATATCGCATCACTGATTTGTTGAAAATTTTATTTTATTTTTTCATGTATCACATATTTTGTTTATCCTGACATATGCTGATGTTTCAATTCCGAATCATTATGGTGAAAATATGATTTTTTAGCTTATCAGGATCTTTCTATTTTGCTGCAATTCTTCCTTATTGGGTTTTCTATCAGCAGAATAATTAAGTTATTAAACTCATAATTTCTTTTTTTTTTGAAATAGAAGGAGAAAGTAATTTTGATAATATTAGGATAGTTTTAAGGAGTTAATCGCATTTCAAAGAGTTCGAAGTTGTAAAAAATCATAAAAATTTCTTGATTCTCGCGATGGTTTAGCAATCCTAGCTTTATTTCTTGCGGACAGAAGGCGAAAAAGCCGTAGATCTTAATCGTGGTATATTCTCTCTGAAATGTTTCTGAAGATATAAAACAGACGGATTACGAAATTCAGTGGAATATCGACAGAGAAATACATTGAATTATGAGATTTTCAATAAATATAGTAAAGGCAAAGGGATGCCTAGCAGATACAGAGCTCGAAATTCCATTTATCCTCCAATTAACATTGATTTCCGGGTACTTTTTTCGGCATATTTTGCCAAATAATACGTAACGGCGGCATTCTCCTGAAGTTTCATGATTAGTTAAGTTGTTTGTAATTTAAGACCATTAACTGTGTACGGCGCTATCGTCAGGAAAATCTGGGACTTCCAGAACTATTCTTGAACGGAGATGTCGTTCACTAACAACATTTAGAAGCTTGAATTTTTGCTCATAAAATGAAACAAAAAGATTGCAAATCTGGAGCTAGTGATGACATTACTGAATTTGGAAATGATCTGTTCTAAGTGTGGTGGAAGGTGTCTCTTATATTCCCTACATCATTTTTAACACAGTGTGAAATATTTCGGTCTTGAAGTGATATATAGAACAGCATTCAGATTAGCTGTAAAAAGTATCAGTTGGACTGTGACAAAATGCGATACTGATAGGGTCGGAATCAAGCTCTTCCTAAATTTTTAGCTCATCTCATATAAATGTGTAGGAATCTAAAGAACGTACGCTGAAAAGTGAGCTTACAAGGAAACCTTCAATGATGTCAGACACTGAGCTTGTTTGATCGCATTCGGTTACTATGAAAATATCCTAAACTGCAATAGAATGGCGAATTGTCGATGATGAGTTATCTCATCGAAACATGTTATCCTATTAAGATCACTTAACTGAAGTACTATATTAGAATTGACAAATAACATTATTCGTGATCTTTTAACATTAACCTTCCTATTAATCTCCATCAAAATCAGCCTAAATTAAAACCACTTAATTTCAAAAGAAGTTATACACTTTGAAATGCTTATCAGAACAGTTAGCAGCATCAAATAATGAAAAATTAAACTGACATTAGTAAGTGTTGAGAAGATATGTTTTTTTAGGAGTAGTGGTCACATCTTTCAGTGGTGTGCCAAAAAAATTGATTATAAGTTGCTAAATTATAAATGTAAATATCCTAGATTCCAATGATACAATCAATGTTACAAATTACCCTACAAACGCTACTGGTACACTTGAAAACAAGTCCTCGTAACCTTTTAGCACCACATTCTTGACCTCAACACTTTGAAGACATTTCCTTAATCCAAATGCTAACTGTTGAGTGCTGCAAAAATAAACACAAATGACCACCTGAAAAACGATATGTTGCACTTTGATGATTTCCTACAAAATAATATGATTGGCAATAATGACAGTAAACACTTTGAAACTTTGAAAACAAAGTGACAAATCACTTACTATATGACATTTTGCAATTAATTATTTGTTATAGAAATAATAATAGCATAGTGTGAACTAATTTGCGCCAAACATTTCGCAGTACAATTTTATTTTGATGTTTCCGACAAATGTTACTTCTGCACTTCAACAAGAATTGCGGTAATTTAATTCTCACATATTTCGTTTTCACATGCTTTCGTTGTTTCAACCTGCAGTATGAGATTTGCTGCTAGGTTAATTTTTTCTAGCCTCCTTAGAAATCAAAGCAAATAATCAATATCAACAGTTTATTTCTGTAATTTGAACTCATCAAAAAGACTGTTGACAAACAAGTAGAGTGGAAAAATCAAAATAAAGTTGCGAATTTTTTTATCACAATATAGCAATAATTGAAAAACATATCTAAACGAAGCAGCACATGGTTGTATCAATAGCATACACATGCATTACTAATTAGAAGCGAACACAGGTTTAATCTCACTTTTTTTCTTGCCATTTTATTTAGCTTTATTTTCCACTTAACAATACTAATCTGAAAAATGACAATGCCCCGGTGATAATGACCAAAAATGCATCCTATCTATTATATGGCCTCAGCACTAGCTTATTTACCAGAATCTTTATTATTATTCATAAAATAAGATGAAATCTCTTTAAACGCAGATTTCTTCGAAGCAATGCACAGAAACAATGTGAGTTAATGGAAATACTATCACTTGCTTATAAAAGTTTAGATGGAACAGAAAACTTGGTATGAGTATACGGGTTGAAGCGCAATAATCACTGAAATCTGTTAAAAAAATAAATAAATTCAAACAACAAATTGCAAATCCATGCTATGGAAATTCTCTAGTGAAATCTATAAAAGATTCCAATTTTTGAATCCATTTAATAGGAATTGCTGGATTTTAAAAAATGCATTACTCAATGCTAAATCCTAACTAATGTTAGTTTTAAATTTCATAATACAAAGATCCCAATAAATCTATCAATAAATAATGCTAATAACAATTAATAAACGGAAACAACTGTCTTTTCTTGTCTTAATTTCAAAAGAATTACAAAGTCCTTCCTATCTGATTTGCTTCAACTGTATCGTGGGCATCAATATCCCTAATTTTAACTGCGTTAGTTCTTTGAGACTGTTCAGCAGCATGACTAATCAAAAAAATCAGTTCTTCGCAATTTAAATCTAGTGTGTCTGAAATAAAAACCAATCTATATCGAAGTTTTCTTTGCACCAAAAAGCTTCATTATGCCGAAACATCCCCAGAAAAAAATATGCAACATATCAACTTAAAATAAGTTAAAAATACACAAAAATAAGCTTGAGATATTAGATAATATACGAAAATAAGCTTGAAATATTAGAAAATATACAAAAATAAGCTTGAAATATTAGAAAATATACCAAAATAAGCTTAAAATATTAGAAAATATACAAATATAAGCTTGAAATATTAGAAAATATACAAAAATAAGCTTGAGATATTAGAAAAGACTAATTCATATAATTCAAGCGGAAGAGAAAAAACAGAAAGGCTCATTAAGTAACCGAAATGAAAAAAATGCAAAAACGAACTACTGGTCTATAAGAGAAAAGTGAGAGATGCATGAACTCAAAGAAATAGAGCAAATATTTCCAGCAACAACTATTTTTGCAGAAATCAGAATAGCTCTACTGAATCTTAATGAGATTTTTGAGATAGAAAGAGTCTCGTAATTTCAGTTATAAACCAAAAAAATATACTACTGAATCATAAAGAAGGAACCTCTAATTTCAAAAGTCTGATTTTAATTAAAAAAGGACCCGAATGAATCGGAATTTTCTAGAGAAAATAATTTCAATACCGCTCAATTATAAAGGGGTTCGTAAATTTTTAAAAGTAGCACTACTAAACAGCAGTACTTAAAAACATTTATTAAATGTCACCTTGCTAGGACATGCTTAATCTCCCATCGCAACCTCCTTAGTCGTTCTATTTTATAACAATTTATCATCCAATTATCTAATTAACTTCATCATTTCAGCTATATTTAACAGTAATATTTTCCTAAAATTTTATAGTTATCCAATCATTCCTAAATTTTCACGTATTTCATAAATACACAATGATTTAAAAAAAGAAGAAAAAAACAGATTTTGAGTAAAAGCCACACATCCAACTAAAAACTGCTAAAAACCATAAGGGAAATGTGGGAATATTTATTGTGCTGTGTGGCATCGAATAACAAATCTGTTTTCAGTTATAGGCGACTGGTGCAGCGTTCAATCCAGGTATATTATTATTGTTGAAGGAGTGACGCTGATATCCACGCAAAACTCGATCTTTTAACCTGAAATCAAGAAGGCTCTAGAATACTTCGAAAAAGATGAACCAGTTCTTCAGTTCTTCGGTGTTTCTCTCTATTAATCACTTAAAAATAAGAAAACTAGTGATGACGGTTTTTCCTTCTCAGAAAAACAGAGATAAAACGAAAGAGGGGTGGAAGATAATAGCAGAACAATGTCATTAAAAGCTCTAAAAAGTCAAAAGGATTAAAAAGAATTAGGAGGAAACAAAACACAGAAACAGAAAGGAAATAGATTTAAAAGGAAACAGTCAAAAGAATGCATTGCAACCGGAGTTCCAATACAAAGACTGAATGTATCAGAACATCAAGGAAGCATCAGCACATTAAGAACATTACTAAAATTCAGAAAAAAAAATGGTCGAAAAGTTGAAATGAGGTTAAAATGACTGCGTGATAATGAAGAAATACTTCAACGTAATTCTTTAATTTAATGAGAAAACGAACTTCTGGAACAGTGGAAAGGTCCACGCTTACCTGTCATCACCGTATTCGCAAACAATGCATTTTTTATTCCGATTAAGTGCCAGCAAAACTTGATATGCTTGGGATGATTTCGTGATTGTATTATATGTACAATTGCGCAGGAGTACCAATTTCACCTCGAGCCTCTGAAAATAAAGTTAGGAAAACCAAAAATTTCCGCAGAAATTTGAGCTCTGAAGCCTTTTGTTTATTGTGTTTTATGTAATGAAGTGGAAGAATGCTCTATTATGGTGGTTTTCTGACCAAGATTCAGATATCAGCAGATCGTATTATTCGTAATTATGGAACTCCTTACACGTAATTAAAGACTTGAGTTTTCTAATCGTGTAATTTCTGAAGCCAATACGTGATATAATTTCTGCTCTAGTTATAAGAAACCATCAATCTGTAAAAAAATCAGTAATAAGAAAACGATATCTACTGTCACAATTGATATGTGCATTGAAACGATGAAACTCACTTCCAATGTACGTTCAACGTCAGGTACATCAACCATTTTGAAATCAACATTTAAAAATTCAATAGATTTAATTCTCCATGCTCTAATGTGAACTATACCACGAAGTAACCGTTGAAAATTAGGATAATTGGCCTGAAATGAATTGTAAAGAATTCGATTACCGGAACTACAAAAATATTAATGAATGGGAGTCGAGATTATAAGAAAAGATGATAATTCTGCAATGTTATCTTTCCTCAAAGGCAAACTGGAAATTGCAGAAGATAGAGTACATAGTCGATCAGAACAATTCAACATGAAAACAAAAAAGCATGCATACAGCGAATGGACGAAGATCGCATCGAGAATGGAACTGCAAGATGAATTTACCGCTGGTTGTTTCCATGACTGATAAGCGATCAGGTGACAAGCCCACACGATACATATAGTCGACACCATCCAAAAACTGCTGACCTGATGTTTTCAGCAGTAACTTCTCTGTTGCCATCGCAGTTAAACTTTTCACCAGAATCATCCCAGTTCGAAATTCGAAATTTTATCTTCAAAATTATTGATATTTAGTAAAGAACGAGTGATAAGTGAATGGAAACCAGGAGCCATTTCAAAAATCAAACGTTGCCTTTATAAATTGTGCAACGGTTTCCCTTTTCCATATTTTCTACACATTTACTAGAGCAAATCGTTCAAGTAAAACATCATCATGCAAAATGGATAACCACGGAGAGAATGCCATTAAGAATACAGAGGTAATGATAGTGATAATGAAACTAATAATGATAAAGAAAGTATGTCGAAGCTAGCTAGGAGATGGAAAATTAGTGAATGATAAAGCATTAGAGCAGTCGCAATGATTAGGGTAGAGCAGAATGGAAAAGAATTAAGTCGATCGTAACCCCATGTCAATGCGACGGATTTCCCCGTATCCTTCTCTCGAACCTAATCACTACCAACCAATGGTAATTCATAGCTTACGAATCCTGCGATTTTCAAATCGCGGACTTAGTGAGTGTAGTATAATCTTGACGGGCCGTGCCCAAATTTGACACTGTAGGAATAATAGATCGAGTGAAGAAGAATATTCGTGCTGGATTCCGTTAGCGTGGATTCAGCGTGGATTCCGAGTGGAAGTAGTGGGTATCTGAGATTCTCGTTCTTTTTCATATTCACCGCTCAATGTATTATGTTCATTGGTGCTTGTGGTACTATTGTGCGTCCATTCTCCGAATATACTTTTTCTCCGCTGTAAAATTTACCTTCCATAAGGTTTTGGTTGTAAAGAAAACAAAGTGAATTGCTGAAATAACAGTCGAAAATGAAAGACATGTGTAAAGTCCATGAAGAATATGTATATTTTGGCTAGTTTTTGCTATTCGGACCACAAAATGTCTAAACTTACATAGGAAGAAATTTTCAAACGTATCATCAGATAAAAAGTTTCGTCTATTAGAACTGATTGTAATTTATCACAAGCTTACATAGTAAGAAATTCCATGATCATAGCTCTTTCGACTATCGTTTACGTTGGTCTGTTTAGCACCTATCTGACTAATTTGAAATCCTCCGATGTTTGTCGTTTCACTTCTACCCGTCATCGGTTTTAACAATGCTATCTTGTTCTTTATGGTGAGTTTAATAAATTTAAGAGCCCAAACAGTGATTGTGGTTCTTACAAGCCCGGATCATTTGCTGTTTGAGAATCAACCTTTGCAGCAATTCGTTTTTCCTTCTCTTCAAATTCGAATTCTACCACAAAACTACTGGGATTTTTTCCAAATCCAATTACTTTATAACAAAGTTGGCGACTCGTATACCAGTAAGTATTGCTAGCAGTTCCAACAGTGGTATACTTATACCTTTAATTGGAACAACTTGATTTGTCGAAGAATATTGCGCTATTTCTTTCGTCGATATGTTTGTTTAAAATGTATACCGCTGCTGAATATGCAAAATTTGATGCGTGGAGTTGATGGTTTCAGCGCCGCTCCGATCGTGTCTTTATCGTTTATCCAACTCATGGTGAGGATTTTTGTTGCACCTCCTTCGATTCTGTCTTGTTTCGGTATTGCATTATTGAAATTTTGATGATTGGAAAGAAATTCGCGAATATTCATCGCCGCATTTTTGAAGATATCCTTTACTTCGCAATATTTATTTATAGCTTCCCTTGCTCCATTTGCTGACAACATGACATTATGCACATATAAATTCCTCCTGATTTCTAGCGTCAAATCTTCCATAACTTTCATTACCTTTTTTCTTTCTCTTATAGTAACTTTTAACGAATTAATTCCTGATATCAAATGAATTCCAAATGGCAATGTATTCCTTATATAACAAAATTGGCTGTTTTATTTTTTCAAGTAATAAGTAATCTTACACAAATTTTGCTAATCTCAATTACATTCATTGAAGTTTAGCGTAATTTTTCCAATTTATATCTTTTTTTTCCAATATATGCTGTTTTTAAGCACCAAGCTTATATTGTTCCTTTCAAAATTATTTATCTGAGAAATGATCATAGAAATCCGATTTTTTTCAAAATTCAGTTTGCAAAAAATTTTTCGAAATGCTTAACAAATTGTTTGCAACTGAACTTCTATGAACAAAAAAGAAAGAACAAGATGAATTTTAGCAAATGCTTGAGTTCGTGCTTTTTTTTTAAAGTAAAAAGCTTCAATTTGCCAAAGCTTATTTTTTTAAATTTTTTTTTAGAGCTTATTTTTCAAATAAATCTTATGGGAATAATTTGTAATTTTTATGTTTACTTTTGTATTTTGAATTATTTACCATGAATGAAAATTATTAATTTAGCAGTAAAATATCTTACAACATTTTATATTATATATACTTCATCCTATTATTATTATTTTAATATCAGTTGTTTATCGGATTAGGGTCAAGAAATATACGAATTTCAACAGTTTTGAAATATTTTTTCTGTTAATTTATGATAGCAAAAGAGTGGGGACGATACTAACATATAAAAGTAATACCTGAAATATTCAGAAAAGAAAATTTTAAGGATCGTTAAATTACTTGTGTTGTTATGGTAAAAAATGAATATGACTATAAGATGATGTGATTAGGTGGAAGAAACAAACTTCGAAGTACTGGAAATTATCATTCTTCTGAATAATATTTATCAGCAGGTATTTTCATCGTCATACTCTGAAATTAAATTATTTTAATAAAATTTATTTTTTAACTTTAAATACTTGCCAAGTCATATTTTACCTATGACTTTATTATCGATTTGTTATAATAATTATTAAGGTTTTAATTTAACGGGAAAATAATGAGCATCGAGTTGAAAATTTTAATTTCGAAGGTAACTGGAAGATAAACAAAAAACACTGAGAAGATTGACTGAAACCAAAAATCAAGCCTAATATCTATATCACTCTTTGCTTTAGTGCTGTTTGTTTTAATTAACCGTTGTATCAGTTTGTATAAAATTTTCGATTTACGAGATAGTAATGGTGAGACTAAATGATCTGAATTATGCGATCATGGCTAGGTAAAATAAGAATGATACAAAAGGCAAACAGTGAAAAGAAAACAAGAGCGTGTCAATATTGATACCTTCAATAGATTGCAGTGGGACTGTTGTTCCTGCTATCCTGACTTTTGATAGTGTTATTTCTAGGCCAAAAGCTTTGAACTGGTGTCTTTCTTATCATAATATCGCTTACGCGTTTTTTTTTTTTTTTTTTTTTTTTTAAATTTTCCAATTCATTTAGTCTAATATGTTATGTTTCCTGATTATTGGATGTTGGATCGCGATTAGCTCAAGTTGATTTATTTCTGCTACTGCTAATATCACTATCATAATTGCTCGATTTTTTTTCTTAGAATGCAAGTTCAGTTAGTATTACAGGACGATTCAATGTGTGCTTTGAATTCCCAAATTCTGTTATCGTTGATTCAATCTTATCATTTTACAACGCCTTCTAAATTTAACTGCTCATCTTTTACTAATAATATTGCAACGATAATCGTACAGCATTGCAAAATTTTGTTGCGGAACCATCATCCGTAAAATTAGTCATTAATCAATCATTGGTAAGATAGCGCTATTTCAAAACATTTGAGATGCAGCAAATGTTTGAAAGTCTCGAAATTGATGCATAATTTAGAAATCTCCATCACAAATCGAATTTTTACGATATATATCAGACAAATAATTGATCACACAAAGGGAATAATCAAATATGTTTAAAATTAAAGTGATGAAGCATTTTTAAATTCTCCTCTTGGAATATGTAATTTAATTCATTTTACAAATCTGTTTAATATTTAGTTAGATCTTAAATGGAGCATGAGAACATCATAAAGATCATACAACCATTCGCATATTGTAAACCACTTTCACTATATCTAAATCTAGTATCATAAATTCGCATGATTTTTTTTTCTGAACAAGTATAAACGACCGCAATTTTTCTTTTCCTATTCCAAGAAACAGTGATCATTCTTGTGCAGTATATTCTTTGATAACTCTCTTATAAACTTCAACGTTCTCAACGAAATGAAGAAATTGGATCTTAGACCAGAACGACGAAACAAATTTAATAGTTTTTGAAATTTCCATCTCGGAACATTTCATTGCATAATACTCCAAGAATGATGTAATGAAAACAAATATGAAATAAGTCATATTGGGCGACAATTTTAGATTAAACATTTAAATGATTTATCAAATTTCCTCTCAACAAAAATAAAGTCGGGAAGAAAAAAACGAACAAAGATTTGAATACACTGATTGAAAAAAGAACAAACATGTGAAAGTTTTATTATTTCAATCTTTTGTTTATAATTCATAATTTCGGAAAAAAAACTTTACAATTACATAAAGAAATAATTATTAAAACTGAATTCATTCGTCAACAAAATGATAAGGAACTAAAGCATCGGAAATCATATGAAATATTTTTCACATTGTCGAATTATTTGCCACAAATTTCAAGAAAAAAAAAAAAATTATAAAATATTTTCCATTTTTTCTAGATTATCTAGATATTAATTATTTGGGCACAAAAAATTCTTTTCAGATAATTAACATTTAATTAAATTCTATTCATATAGTATGCACAAGTGCAAAACATAAAAAAGTAAGCCAAATGTGCAAGTGTAGCCAAATAACGAAATTGCTGTAAACGAATTCATGGCAGAAAAGAATACTAAATTGAATAATTTAATTGATGGCAAGGAATCTTAAAAATAATCGCTGTGATTTTCATATGCATCACGTAACAACGTGTAATGTGACAAATGCAAATTTTTGTAAAATATTTGTACTTTTTTTTGTTTTATCTTTGATGCAAACACAAAAAAACAAAATATTTTTTAATAAAATATGTTTTCAAAAAAAAAAAATTTCCTTAAAATTAAAAATAAATGTTAATTAAAATAATGTTATTTAACTATTACCGCCAAAGGCAACGTTCTTTAAATACTGCACTGAAATTATTATTTTGTTGCTTCAAATAATTGTGACATTTAGCTGTGACGATCCATGACCATGTAGAAATTATTATACCAATGAATATACTAACAGTCATTAATATTTGATCTGAAATGAATTAATTCTTGATACTACAATTCTTCTTGTAAAATTATTTCAAAAAAAAAGGAATGAAAATGTATTTTTCGTTTTCTTTTGATTCCTGAATTATTTTATTCATCATTGATCAAGATTATACTTTCAGGTGAGAAGCAGAAAATAATATTAATAATAATAATGGTGGTAATAATGGTAATTAAACAAAATAAAATATTGCAAAAGAAAAAAGAAACAATGAAATGAAGGAAACAAAATTAAAGAAATAATTTCAAAATCATAGAGCATTGCAATTCTTCTAAATATATAAATAAATTACTGCTTAAATAATCAAAAATTCAGAACATAGTCCTAATTAAGCAATTATTGAAATTTATGGCATATAAGTGATGAAGTACAAAAGAGAGAAAATAATTGTTCAGTTAATTAAAAGTATATGATTGCATAAAATTAATCATTGGAATATTTGCAGTATTTTTCCTTAACGCTTCAGATAATTTATTATGAAACCAAAAAATTTTTAAATCACTTTTAAAACTAACCAAATTTCCTATTGAATGTTTGTTTCTTATATGTTATTGTATAATATAATGTATAAATAGCCAACAGAAGAAAACCTGCACATTGGACTATCTGAAAATATGCCAAAATTTTGATAATATTGAATTAATTAAAAAAGAAAATGCTGAATCAAAAGTGATTAAATTAATAAAATAATTAATAAATTAAATTAAAATTTGCAATAAATTAGGCTTACGGAAATTTTTCGGATGCTAAATTTTGTATTTAAGCATTCGGCATGAATTTTTCAATATAAAAAAATATAGTACAGAGTATAATTAGTGTAAAATTGATATGTCTTGATTACGTTCAGTCTTGTTTGTAACGCTTTATATTGTAATGTTTAAATATTACAGTCAATGAATTTTCACATAAAGTTTATCGCAAGCTCAGTGTATTCCTTAATATTTATTAAATATTTCCAAGTTGTTTAAACCAAAATGATGACACTTTATCGAAAAAATTAAAATAACGGAATAATTTGAAACGTTTCTTTTTTTTTCAAATATAATTCTGAATGAATTACTGAATGCTTTATCTAATAACGATTTATAAAATCAATCTTGATTTTTATTTTTAAATTTATCGTGTTAAATTTTTCCAGTTTACTATGGTGCTTTTACAATATGCAGAAGCAATATGTAAAAAGACTTTGTCTTCAAGTTTTAAAAATTATTTAGTCATCGCTTGCTTCCAGTTCTTTTTGAAAATTATTCAAAGATGTAATTTTCAGGAAGAACCATTCAGTCATACTAATGCTGATAGTAATCAATCTAACTGATTTGCTTTGAGGAAGGAATTCAGTAAACAATGATCAAATAGATAAAATATAGATCAAATAAAATAACATAATTTCAACATTATTTCAACTACTAAATTTTACACGTAACTTCGTTTTTTTTTTTACTGTTATTTAAAATTACTAATAACTTTGTCAAATGACTATTTGTATGAATTAAAAATTTCAGCAAATATAATTTGAAAAAAAAAGTAACGAACAGAAGTAATAATAAATGGAAGTAAAAATGCTGGTTTTTCATAGTATAAGCCATAAAAAATCAGTGTAGCGGTAATTGTATTAATAATGACCAATACAACATCCAGTATAAAATTCACTGAATAAATGCCAAAATAAATGCTAACAATATTGTAAGCAGATAAAATTAAGGCTGATGTTGCCACATATAGTGTTGCCATCTGAAATTTGAAAAAAAAATTCAAATTCAAGAGAAAATTCAAATCAATAATTTATACACTTCATTATTACAGTGAAAAAATCAACAAAACATAAATGTATGAAGAAAGTTTGTTTACTTTGATCGAAAAAAAAAAGATAGAACTGTGAGAATTTTTGAATGAAAGATGTTAAGCATAAAAAATATTCCAATAAATTTATTTCTTCAGTTTTAATCACAAAAAATATGTAATCTAAAAATAAAAAAAAGTTAAATTGATTTCGAGCAGTAGAGACAAGATTTTATAATTAAATTGACAATTAATTTGTAGGTTAATTTTGAAATAAAATTTAGAATATTTTTGAGTAGTACTTTAATGTGAACGGTACCACCGCAGCATCGGTGAGTGTACTCAGTATCAGTATCGTATTCATCGGTGCAAAATATTTGGCACGGTAACCCACAACATCTCATCGTCTTAAATGATGATCTATATTTGCCCTGAAAGTTTAATTTTACTAGTTGCTTCTACTTTAAACTTATTTTGGAAACTGAATTCAAATTTCACTAAGGTATTCCATAAATTTGATAATAAAACATTTTTTCATCGTCATAGGCGTTATTCTTTTTATCTTAAGGCTTTCACTGAACAACAATATCATCAAATTTCTGTTTGAAATTCAGATCAAATTTCAGAATCGATTATTACAATTTCATCCAAAACTTTTTTAATTTGTCGATAAAAATAAAAATCTCGAAAATAGTTTGAATTTTTTTTCGTTTCTCATCTTTTTTCATTATCCTTAAAAAAAATCGACAAAAAAAATTAAAAACTTAACAAAAAGGAATTAATTATAATTTGAAAAATTGAAATAAATTAGTGCGTTATCAATAATTTTTGTCAGAGTTATAATACAACCAAAAAAAAATAATAGTGATAAGTGATGGAAATGATGATAACAGTAATAATTATAATGTTTATCATAATAAATAATAATAATAAGCAATGATACAATGATATAACATGTTTCCACCGTACTGATGGTGCAAATGTAAAAGCATCGATGGGCGCTGTCAGTGAACGGCGATCTGTTTATTCCTCACACCCTGCGGTATCATAAGCTATTTCGTGAAAACAGCCATTAATTCATTTTTTTTTTTACAACTCTCGTTTAAAGGGAAACAATCACTTACAAAAATCAATAAATGATTTTTCTAATTCTGTATCACATATTTAAATTAAACTCTTATGAATTCTTATCGAATCATCTAAGATCACAACAGTATCACAAGCAGAAGTTTCAAAATCACCAATCTCTTAAGAGAATGGCATATCAAAAAATGGATGGATAACCAGATAACCTGGCTCAACACCTGGCATCATTAAATCGTTGTTTTCGCTTTCTGATTCTCAAACTTATCACGCATCATTCATTCAATGCAAGGCGTAGCATTTTTTAACTTTTCAAAATTTTCGTTTTTTATTGCATGCTTTATTGAAAGGGATGGAAATAATGATTGCAATTATAAACAATTACTTAACAAATTTATTTAATTTATACCATATTGATTTATAATCAAAAATTTTTAATAATTTGAAAGGTAATTTCTGTAATGATAGACTGCAAGTTTGATTTATTAATAACAACAAGTTCACGAATAATTAACACATTTCAAATGCAAATTAATTATGTCATGAATTATTTGCTAAAGAAAGTAAACAATGAATAAAATTAAGGTATGACAAATACACATTTTGCAAAGAAATGTTTGAGATAACAAACATTTGAATTTATATCAATTGGAATTATTAATTTCTCATTTTATGGAACAAAAAATAATTTAACCATTAAAATTTAAAAAAAATTAAATTTGCTAGAAAATTAAAATTATTGAAATTCGTAATTTAAAATCTTATCCATTCATTTCTAGCTACCAATAAATCAATAAATATCTTTTTGTTTGGTTTTGTTTTTTTTTCAAAGTGATAACAATAAATGAATTAATAAAATTTTGTCAAATTTTTGAAAATTTAAAAAAAGACAAGACAAGATTTAGTTTTGATTGTTGCTAGCATTTGCTTAGATACATTTTCGTATAGTTTTGATTGTTGCTAGCATTTGCTTAGATACATTTTCGTATAAAATACATTAATATAAAATTGCATTTGATATTTGCCAGGAAAGAATTTCTTCATAATTCATTTCACAGCAATAAAACATTTTTCATTATCAAATTTTTGAGGAAAATTTTAGAAAAAAATAATTAACAGTTAGACAGTTGGTAATTGAAGTCAGTTAAAAAAAGTTAAATAATTAATTAATGAATAAATTGTTTGAAGACAAGAATTTTTGCTTTTCTTTTTTTCCCACTGATCTTATTTAAATGAAATGTTGCGAAACAAAAATCGTAATTAGCACTTAATTACTTGTACAATGGGAAAAATAAAATGATATATTTTGCTGCTCTACTTGTTTTCATTTTCCTTTGCTACTTGAAATTAAGCTAGCTAAATTTCAAAAAAATTTTTAAAATGAAATGAAACATTTGAAAATCAAATCGAAATATTTTGTTGAAACAATATTATTTTATTATTTCTTTTTATTCATTATTACTATTTATTATTACTTTCATTATTATTATTTTATTCATTATCACTCCATAAACATTAGCTGGCAATGATAAGATATCATGCAAGCTTTTGTTAAACACTTTTCAGTTAAAATTAAATAAAAAAAGAATTTTTTTTAGTTGTGGAAAATTAATTAATCCTTTTAAATTTTGTACAAAGATAAAAGCAGTTTTTTTCGCTTCAACATTAAGTACATTTAGTTTTTTTTTTTCAAATCAAAAATATGGTCAGAATGTTGCCTTCAAACATTAATCATTTTGGGCTTTTGTTTGCTCTTACTTACTTCAGATAAATTAATCTTGGATGGCAAAAAAAAAAACTTTAAATAAGTGTTAGCCAATTAATCATGTGCAATGATGTTTATATTTCTGGCTATTGCTAACGGTACATGGAAGCTTTGTGAAGTTTTTTTATTTATGAATTATTACTTGTTTATGTAATTATGTACATCTACCACTAACAAACAACCTTATAAATTTTCATATTTTTCAATAATTTTAAAATAACAACAAATACATATTTTTTGTATGAACATAAAATGACCATTAAATATACATGCTTCAAAAATTACTAATGTTTCAAACACTACAATTACTATTATATTTCCTTATGGTTTATCATAATCTATTTCAAGCACTGCAATATACTTAATAAAGTATTGTTAAGAAAAATTACCGAAGAATAGCTTGTTGATTGTGATGGTTGCAAGAAAAGATTCCAACAATCATAATAATAGATTATGATAATCATGATAATAGCCAAGAAATAGGATTATATTCTAACGTTTGAAATTTGAACATTTCATGTTCAATAATTGAAAATGAGCAAAAAAAGAAACTTCAAAAATTTCAATTTTATTGCAAGCAAAAAATGAACAAAAGTATATAGCAAAAGAAATAAACAAAAAAAAAAATATTGTTTGTTATTTTACTAATATTCTTGCTGAAACAATAAGATAACGATAATTGTTATTGTTTTATTTGCTAAATTAATAAGCTTACAATAAAGTTATTTTATTAGAGAAAAGAAAAAATTGCTTCAGATTTTTTATAACTTTTCAAAATAAATATTTTTTAAATGTTGATTTATTTTTTAATGAAATTTCATTTAATTGAAGGGATATCAACAACTAGCAAGTCTTAGCATCATTTAAACTTCAGAATATTTTGCCTTCTCTGACTTTATCACTTTATCGCTTTGCAAATATTCACAAAACTCTAAAAAATAGAAAGAGAACACGAGAAAGATAGAAAGTGGCAGAGAGCAAGAGAGAAAGAAAGATTCACTACACTTGAAAGATAAATAACTGTTTGAAATATTTTCCAGAAGAAAACAAAATATTATGCTAATTAATAATGCATTATTTTTAGAAAAAAGAGCTAAAAAAAAATTAAGTAAAAATAAAAAATATAAACAAACTAATCAATAAGCAATTAATAAAATATGATTAAAATTAAAAAATGAAATGAATCATGAAATAATGAAATTGATAAATTTCGTTAAAAATTTGTTTTTATTTTTTCACTGAAGATAATTAATTACAAAAATTCACTATAAACATAAAATAAATTAAATTTTGTCAAAAAATGTAACAAATTTTGATGCCTAAAAAAATGAATTTAAAAATGATTTTATGAAATATGAATGCTATTCTGGAAAAAAAGCATTGAAGGATAAATGATCTGTAGCGTAGTGTAATTGACTGAAACTTTCTGAATTAAATCCTCTCTGTTAAAACTGTCATCAAATAAATCATAACAGTAATCATTTTGATACAACGTAATTTATATTTGAAAATTTAAAAAATTTGATTAAATCTATCAAATAATTTCTTTTTCGCCGTTTACTTTTCATTTTTCTTTTTTTCTTTTTTTTTTTTTTTTTCAAAAATTACACAAATAAATGATATGTTTAAAAAAAAGAAAAAAGAAAGAGAAAGAGATCCGACAGTAATTATACTCATTTGAAATAGAAAGAAAAAAATTCACTGGTGACAATTTTAACAGACAAACTAATTTAGGAATCATTTATTCAAACTTGTTTCATTTTTTTTAACATTTTTGAATAAGTCTTAAAATTGAAATGCTTGCCCTTAGGCATATTAATTTTTGATAATTTCATGGAAAAGGAACGAAAGAAAGTAATTGTTAAAATTTTCAGTTATTGCATATTGCTTGATTGAATTGAAATATGAATGTACTTATTACTTATTGTGTTCATCTATCATCGATACGTTAATCGAATTGAATTCAGGTTAGCAATTATTAAATTATTTATGGTTACGGATCAAAAATTTAAATTATTAATAAATGCATTTTACTGATAAAAATTAACTACAAAATTAATTAACAGAGAAACAACTAACTGTAAAAGAATCATTGATCGAATTGTGTCGAATTTTTCGCAAAATGAACCACTATAGAACCACTATTTGTTACATTCATTCAGTTCACTTGTACTAAATTAGTGATAATTCTTCAAATATTTGATTACTCGTCCAGTTTACTTGGAAGTTTTCATAATTTAAACTTTCAAATCACTACGGTTAAGATTTAAGATTTCATACATCTGATATTTTTATAACTTCCATGTAATTAATTTAATTTTCTCATTACATTCTGTAATTTTTCAATTTCATTTTATATTTCTTTTACTTAATTTCTCTTTAACTTTTATTTCATATTTCTTCAAGTTTTTCCTTCATACTTTGGATGAATAAAAATTAACTTTCTGTGAAAACATTTCAAAATGAATATATTCACAAGTTATGTGAATAATAATGTTACAGCTAACGTGAGTTAATACGTGTTGTATTATCCATAATTTTTTTTATTACCTGTAACTAAATTTGATATTTATGAAATATTTGGAAGAATGTAAACGTATATTTACTACGTACAATGACTAAGGCTAAAATTAATTGTAACATTTTTCAGATGTGATCTTTGTTCTTTTCCGGAATATAGCAACTTTTAATTTTCATACAAGTAAATTTTATTATAGTAAATTAACAATTCAATAAAATTTTATTTTTTGCATTTTTTTTGCCTTTGTTTTTTGCCCTTAATTTTTTTTTTTTTTGAAAATTGATAAATTGGAATTTAATACCTTCATTTAATTGTTTTCAAATTTTTTCTTCTCTTTATTTTTCATTCTTTTGTTATGTCGACCTTTTTTTTGGTCAAGTAGATTTAGAACTCAATATTGAAATTATTTTAAATAAAAACAAAATTGTTGCACTTTTTTTTCACACCATTTAACCTTATTGATTTTTTCTTCTCAAAATACACTTAAAATTAATAACATTTGAATTAGTTATTATCAAAAAAAGAAAATTTCCAATAGATATCTAAATATCATTTAATTTTTTTATTTCTATCGATGTTATTTATTAAAGTGTAAGTAAACAAGCTAGCGCTATGGAAATGTGTAATAAGAATAATGGCAGTCAATTAGTTAAAGTTAAAAAAAAAAACTTAAAGCAGTGTATCACTTTGATTGGATGTGTTTTTTTTTGATAAAATTTTTAAAATATTTTCTTTAATTGATAAGTTATCTGATCATTATTTGTGTAAATACAATGATGATAAAATAGTTCTCAAAGAAATGTTAGAAAGAGTAAGAAAGAAGGAAGTAAAAGAAAATAGGATGATAATTGAGAAAATAAAAACAACTGGTTATCCATTCGATTTAACATGTTCAAAACTACAGTCACATCGATCAACATTTAATTAATTAAATTGTATGCCGTTGTTAATGAACGTAAATAAATTTTTGTTCACTTTTCATCCTTGTTTTTTTTTTCTTTTTTACTTCTGTTGTAATTGAATAGTTTGGAATTTTTGATGAAAATAAAAATTTGAAAAAAAAACTTAACTTTCATTTCTTATTCAAATTTTAGTTAATGAAAAAAGTTGAAATTGGAAAAAAAAAAAAGAANTACGTGTATATATGGATTGAGTACGTGTGTTTACGTATTAATTTATACGGATTTCCGCAACTATAGCCACACCTACAATTGGTCATTTATTCAAGAAGCAATTTCAGTTTTTTCTTTTTTTTTTTTTTTCATTCATCAACTATAAAATGTCACCATAAAGGATAATGAAATTGAAAAGAAAGAAAAAGATTGTCAATTGTTTATCACTAATAGATTGTTGGATTGCTGCTACTTCGTCCTTTCTTTTCCTCTTTTCTAATATCATTTGTTACTTGATTAATTAATTAATTCACTTATTCATTAAAATATTCACATATTTTAATAATTATTAAGTTTTTTCTCATTTATTTTCTCCATAATTTCATCATTTCATTTCCATTTAATTATTAATTTATTAATTGATACTTTGTTCACTTATTTAATCATTTTATTGCACTTAAAGCAATTAATACTTCTTATTACTTTTATTTACTTACTCCGTTTTATTTATTTATTTCATTTCTATAATTTTCTATCCAGTACCATTCATGCAACTCTAACTTCTTTTCACACCGTTCAACTTCCCGCTTTACCTATCTTTCGCTGTTTATTTAGAGAAATTCTGTATTTGCTGGTCATTTGTTACTGTTATTATGAGGTCAATTAAAATGAATTCTTTTATCATTCATCATTACAAGGTCAATTGAAATGAATATTGTTCAGAAAGATCAATTGAAATAAATGTTGTTCAAATCCTTCATTATTAAAATGTCAATTGAAATGAATTTTGTTCAAATCATTTATCATTATAAGGTCAATTGAAATGAATTTTGTTCAAATCATTCATCATATATCAATTGCTAGAAAAATATTGTGAAAGGTATAACAAGTCCAGTTTCATCCTGCTCCACTAATTATCTGTCATAATTAATTTCTTTTCCTTCTAATTCCATCGTAAAAGCTTGTTTATCACTCTTCCCCTGTTCCCCGCCGTTTCTCAATACACCGATATTTGTTATCTGAAACAAAATTAAATCATTATTGAATAGCAAATAAAGCTTAATCATTCTAACAATCATCTTTTTTAGCATATGAAAATTTGATTTAGATTATTCATTAATAAATTTTAAATGTTAAATAAAAATTTTAATTTGTAGTAATTTCTTTCAATAATTAAAATATATTTCTTTCATTTTATTTTATTGAAGTTTTTTACAAATTTATTTATTTTTTCACCATTCATTCAATCATGTTGATGATTTTGCAAACTTAAATTTTTTTTTGAATTTTATCTTTTAAATTTCTTTTATTTTTTCTTTTAAGGTAATGAATCATTATTCGTTTTACTTATTTGCATTGTTTCTCACATCAGTATGTATGATAGGTAATTCACAGAAGGTAAGCATGTTTTAATTCACTCGATGATTTTTTTTTGAAATATTATTTATTACAACAGAACTTTTGCACTGGAAAATTATTTATTTAATAAAATATATTTTTAGCGCATTTTTTTTTTCATGAAAAACTTTAATCATTTAGTGAAAACTTAAATTCTAAACTTTCCAGCAAAAAAAGAAATGAATGAAAAATAAAGTTATAAAATTTATTTATTTTTCTCATTTTACAGTTACCTGAATGGCTGGATATTTCTACGATAGCTAAAATATACAATATGGGACCACCATATTTTTTGCCGAGATTACCATCCCTTATGATTCCCAAAACAAGAACGAAACTTTTTGGTCTACCACCACTACCCAGTCATTTTTTCGGTAAATCTCTTTTTACTTACATTTCACTTATATTGCATCAATTTTTTCATTCATCATAAAAAAGATTGCGAAATAAAAAAGACGAGGAAAAACTTTAATTCGTATAAATGAAAAAAAATGAACAAAACATTTAAATAAGATTTTTAACATTTCAAAATTTAAGACGTTAATTACTACCGTTAATTATTATGTTAATGGATTGTTATGGTTTTATCACTTCGATTTCTATGTTTTATCTTTCGTTTTTTTATGTGGATTTTTTTTGCCATAGTTTTTTCTTTCTGGTTTCTATTCTTTCATTGAAGAAGATGCGAAGGAGATTGTAGCTTTGAGTACTGTATGTCAGATTAGTTTTTGTTTTTCTTGGATATTGGCTATTTAATTTTCACTATTTATCTTATGATTCAATTAATAATTGGTCATTCTTTTTTTTTAAGAAATCGTTGTTTATGCAGGTTTGATTTATTTGATTTTTGGCAGTTTTTAGCCAACAGAATTATCGGTGATTATCGGGAATATTCTTATAAATGAGGCTTTGCGCTTTAGGGATATTCTTATATAGACGGAGAGGGTATGCCCTTCAGGAATATTCTTATATAGAGGATATGCGCTTTAGTTTTCGCTCAATTACCGGTTTTTATTTTTCTGTTGTTTGTTTGTATGGGTTAATTGTCCACTAGAGGATGCCGTAGCAAAGGAGTGAAAATTTTATATCTTGTTTTAATTATGATTTTTTTGAAAAAAAAATTTTTTTTTTGGTTCTGTTAGTATTTTTTTTTACGCTTTGTTATTGCTAACATATGAGTTATTTGTTTCGTGTTAGGACCGTGATGTTTGATCACGCTGGATTTTGCAGTAAATTATTTTTTTTCGGTTTTTTTTCCTGTTTTTTTTTTAATTTTTGATGAATTATTAATTTATTGCCTTTACCTTTCGTCTTTAATCCTAACACAAATAAATCATACGATAGCAATAACAAAAGATAAAAAAATACCAATAAAACCGAAAAACTTGTAAAAAAAAAATTGAACGAAAACTGAAGCGCATACTATCCATATAAGAATATCCCCGGTAATTATCGGTAATCCTTTTAGCCTAAAATTAATAAAAATCAAATAATCAAACTTGCATAAACAACGGTTTCTTAAAGAAAAGAACGACTAATTATATTTTTTCTTTATTATCATGTTGGTGTATTAATAATCCTAGTTAGTTTTATCAGAATTAATTAGTTTTAATTACCATTGTCTAGTCATTTGTTAAGACAAAGTAAATAACAGAAAAGCAATTGAATTGTTCTTTTTTTTCGTGAAATTTTCAAAAAAATACTACACAAGATATTTTTGAATGTTTGCTGGTGAATAATATTATACATTTATAGTGCGTTATGAAAATTTTTGTGAAAAAAGTTTCATTAGTAAAATATGAAAAGCAAGCAAAAGTAAAAAAAAAAAGAAATAATTTAAGTGTCTAAAAATTGATAGTTTTCGTTGGTTTTTTTATTACTTTTCAAAATGAATAAAAGTTACTGTTGAATAATAAACGAAATTAAAAATTTTTGACATTTGATACTGTAAGAGTTGAAAATAGCTTTAAAAATCTTATAATAATAATGAAAAATTCTTACTAATAATTAATGCTATCGATTATTGTCTGGCAGCTGTCTGGTGTTGTTTGAAATTTGAATTATATTTTTAGTTTTGCTTTAAAAATAGATGTAACACTGAGATAGATATATACTAATAAAGGAATTAAAAAAAAAAAAATCAAGAAATTATTACAATGTGATGAAATTTAATGCTGCTGTTTTGAATGGTGAAAAAAAATTTTTAATTTTCAACTTATTTCATTGTATTGAAATGTTTTTTTAATTGCTAGCATTTCAAATACATCTAATAAAAAATAGCAATCATTATTGCATGCTTTATGCATTCAAAACTATCTGTGATAAAAAAAATGGTTGTTATAAAAAAGTTTTTAAATTTAAATTTGAGGAATTGCTACTTTTCTTGTTACTTTTCTTTTTCAACTTTCATTATTCATCGTAATTTACAAAATTGATTAAAAGGATAAAATTTTCAATTTGTCAGTTTTCATTGAATGGAAAAATTGTAATCAGAGGCAATTTTTTTTAAATTTTTTAACAAAAGAAACTGTTCGATTTCAGTGATTAATCAGATAATTTTGCCAAATAAACCGAGTGACCGCAATTAAAGAAAAAATTAGGTTAAATTAGAGAAATAGGTGAAATCAACAAATTTAAAATTAACAAATTTAAAATTAAAATTAACTTAATTTATTTTAAACAAATTTAAAATGAATTAAGATGAGAAACAGCAAAATGAAAATTTTTGCATAAATGAAAAAAAAATAACGAGCAAACATTTGCTGAAAAATATTTATAAAATTTGAACTATTTGAACTTTTGAACAATTCGAAATATTAAACGATCAATAATTGAAATTATTGCTTAAAATATGCAAATATTTGAGAGTTATATGAAATAGGACTGATTATTTGTTCATTTTTTTTACCTGTAATTAATAAATTTTAAAATCTTAATGTAATTTTTTTTTTTTTGCAAGATACCTATTGAATTTGTTTATAATTGGCATCATTTGACTTTACTTTTTTTTTTTTTTTTAATCTAGAAATGATAACAATTCCAACAGCAGCACTAACACAATCACCAATTGCTGCAAATTATACGACATTTGCGCCATCATTACCGAAGTTTTTCACCGTACCATTACTTACACTACCACCACCGCCACATATTGATACTTATGGTAGTTCTTTTTTTTTACACTTCAAATTTTTATGATTTCGCAAAAAATAAAAAAAGTCTTTGCTAAATTTATACGTAATTTATTTTATGAAGGAAAAAATGAACATTATTTAAAAAAGCCTAATAATTAATAAATTTTGTCATAGTTACATGCAAATTTAGCAAGGACTTTTTTCGCGATTTTTACATTTGCTAAAATTGTGAATTTCTTTTTACAGAAATAAAATAAAAACGAGCATATTATTATCAAATTGAAATTTATAATTTTTTCAAACTTTTAATTTGTAAAAAATTTCTTATTAAGATTTCAAATTTTTGAATTTTAAGAATAAAAAACATAAATTATAATTTTTTTTTAAAAAAAGGCATCAATACAATACCAGAATTACCGCCACAGCATGAATCAATCTATAAGGGAATGTTTGCGCCAGATGGAAGTTTAATTGAAAAGGATACGGTAAAGAAAAATCCGAATACAAAACATATTGCAACAAATCAGGTATCGTTGAGTTGAAAAATTGCTTTTTTTGTGATATACAAAATTATTAATAATATAAATTTCATAGATTTATGAACAAAATCGATTGGAAAGAAGTGACAAAAGTACACGTAATACACGTAAATCAGATATACGTGCTGCTGATGATCCAATTACTTATGATGATTATGAGTTTTATCCGGTAAATTTTTCAAATTCCACTCTCTCTTCTCTCAATAATTAGCATAGGTGTTAAACGTCCATGTGTACATATATGTAACATTCCTCATATTACTAAAGATGAGGACAACATTGATAATCGATATTAATCGAAACTTATAGTTCGTTTACGTCAACATTTTGTATTTTATACTTACGGATGATAACGTATCTATGTAAATACGGCTAAATACGGCCAGAACGGTTTGGTACTACAAATTCATTTCAATTCATTAGCTACTAAAAATTATCATTCTTATCAATCATGGCAGTAATAGAGATATTGACAAATCATGCAATCAATAATAGGCGTAATCATAACTGACAATACATGTAATTATCATTTCTATCATATTATTAACTCTATTACACACATGATAATGAATCACATGCAAAAAAAATTTACATTCCTTGCATTTATAAATTATTTCATGCATTGCAAAATCTATAACAAGGCATGTTAATATAAAAGCAAATATGTATATCAATAATTAATATATATATATCTATATATGTATATGTATTTGTATAGATGTATATTAGCGCAGAATGTATTTTTATTAAAATTATTCAAAATTTTCATTTTTTAATTCTTGCTTCTTGCACTAAAATTTAATTATTAAATTTTTAATAATTTTAGGATAAAAAATATATAAGCGAAGATGAAGAAAGTATAACTGAGGAAAATTTGTTGCGCAAAAATATGCTTTATAATGGAAACAATGCAAAAATTTTATCAACTAAATCAATCAATAATGATGAGGTATGGTTGAAAAACTTAAGGGTTTTTCAAAAAACTTTTGCCAACAGTTTATTCTTTTAATTATTTCTCTTTTTTTAAGGAAATTATTTCATCTAAATTAAAATTATTGCCCTCGCCTAATGATGTTACAACAACAATTACTACTACAGGTATCATCATATTGCTAAGTAAATTAAAGTTATTGCTAACTCAACATTTTAGCGCCAATTTTGTGATATTCATTCCATTTTTAATTTACATTAATGTGAATAAGTAATTATAGTTTCATACTTCCTTCAGTTATAATAAATTGTTTTCATTCGTAGCGATGAATTATTTTTCTTTGCATTTAATGCTAGAAATTCACTAATGAATGTTTTCGAATTTTTTTTTGAACTTTTAGAAGCAACGAAAGAAAATTTAAGTGTGAAATCATCAACACTTACTCGATTGCAAATTTTAACTTCCACTGAAAATGACAAATGGGCAAAGAAGAATTATGATTTTGGTATTTCTTTTTTAAAAATTAATTTCATTCTTTTATTTCTATCTTTTGAAAAATAATAATGAATGTTGAACAAATTCAACGAAAAAAAGATTTTGAGAGAAAAAAAAAGAAAAATGAATAAAATTGGATATGAGTCCGTAATGCGATAACTTTGAAATATTAATCATCATTGAAAAATAATCCAACCTTAACTACGTATGATGTTAGTTATTGTTTGCAGCATCTAAAGCAGATAGTGAAAAACCGCGTAGAATTTTTCGACGATCAAATGAATCACCGGTACAGGTATTTCCAGCACGAGTAGTAAAAGAAATAACTCAAAATGAAACTGCTACTGAATTATTAACATGGCAGAAATATAAAAATGGAAATTTGGATCGAACAACAATTCAACCTTATCAACATCATTTTGTCATTCGAACAACAGTTCAGCCTAACCAACATTTTGCCATTCGTGACGGAGAAATTAAACGCATCGAAGGTTTAATTTCATCTCGTAGCAGATCTCAATTAGTATCAAAACCATATTCTTTGCAAGAGAAAACAGATGAATTTGAATCAAAACCGTTCAAGCTGTCGCAAAAACTGCCGTCGAAGAATTCGATTTCGGAAAAATTCCATGCAAAGGTATGTGTTATTCTGAGTAGTAAATGAATCCAATAGTCACCATCATCATGATACCGAGCTATTAGCAATTAGTTTAATAACGATATATATCGTTCTTTAAAATTCGATGAATCATCATTCATTTTCGCGCTTATTAATGTTCTACGATTTATACTATTACAGCAGCAGCAACAACAACAACAACAACAACAACAGCAACAACAACAACAACAACAACAACAACAACAACAACAACAACAACAACAACAACAACAACAACAACAACAACATCAACAGCAACAACAACAACAGCAACAACAACAACACGAACAGTCGGTTTTATTGGTCAGTTTTTACAGAATTCATTCTATTCCTTATTTTTGCCAGTTAATTTATAAACAACAAATTAATTGTATGTTGATTTTGTTTGCATTTACATTATTTCAGCATAGTCCAAATGCGCATGCACAACCCGCGGTGCAAAATATTTTGATAACACCGATAAAGCGCCACTACAAGTGGAACAATCAACATGAACTTCAAGAACAATCTCTCAGATATCGACCACAGCAGCAATCTCCACAATATCAACTTCAACAACAACATGTTCAATATCAACTCCAACAACAACAACCCGTTCAATATCAAACTCAACAACAACAACCTGTTCAATATCAGCCCCAACAACAACAACCTGTTCAATATCTACCCCAACAACAACAACTTGTTCAGTATCAACCCCAACAACAACAACTTGTTCAGTATCAACCCCAACAACAAGAACAACAATCTGTTCAATATCAACCCCAACAACAACCTCTTCAATATTTTCAATATCAATCACAACTACCTCTTCAATATCAACCTAAACAACAATCCCCTCAATATCAACCTCAACAACAACCAATCCAGTATCAAACTGAACAACAACTACTCCAATATCAACCTGGACAACAGTCTTTCCAGCATCAACTTCAACAACAACAATATCCTCAATACCAATTCCAGCAACAACCGTATCCGATTCGTGATCCCGAAGATGAAGCTTATCTACGAGAAATAGAAGAATATGATCATTTCTGGGAAAATCAGCGTGTTAGTAATTTGAATGATTTAAATTTGGTTTAATTAATTTCATATATACGAATAAAGATATAAATAGAAATGAGGAACAAATTAAATTTCTTTTTCAAAATAAAAAGAAAACAAATCAAATACATTTGAAATTTCATCATTTATTTTTGATTTCAGATTCGAAATACGCAATATTATCAGTCACAGGTCCGTTACACAATAAAAAATTATCTATAAAATTATGTGCTATTTCTCAATTGATATCTGACTGTCTACTTTGTGCAGACAATAATTAAAAGAATGAATTGATATCTTAAGAAAGATCAAAGAATAATTATATCCAGATATTATATTTTGTGATTTTATGAATTTAATTACTTTTTTAATTGTATTTTCAGATGAATAATAAGAACTATGCATTAAAACATTGAATCGCAGCTCATTTATTTTTAATTACTCATTATAATAAAATTAAATTTTTTATCCAGATAGCAGTAACAATATCACCAAATTTGCAATCTGTTAACCTTCTACAACGACAACAACAACAACAACAACAACGACAACAACAACAACAGCAACAGCAACAGTGGCAGCAGCAACAGTTTTCACAGCCACAGCATTTAGGTTTAGAATTTTATTTTATTTTAATTTAATTTATTTTCAAAATTTCCATCAGTTTTATAAAAGATTTTTATAAATATATTGCATTTATTTTATTCCTTGTAAATTCGATTCTAGAAAAATGAAAAATAATAAACTTTTAATAGAATGCATTCCAAATTTAAGTTTAAAACTTTAAATTGAATTATTAAATTAAATGATCTGAAAACTGAAAGAGAAGAAAAAGAAGAGAGAGAAAAAAAGCAATAAATTCTTAGAAACAAATAAATATGACAAAATATTATTTTAATTTAATTTATTAGGTATGCAATCGGCAACATTAAATCCATTAAAATCATCAAATCCGATTATCATCAATCTCGACAAAATATCAAAAAGTTTATTTAGTAGCCTTTTTGGCAATCAAAGGTTTTTTTTTTCTGCCAGAATTTATCACTTCTTTTTATAATCTTAGCCAGAAATTTAAGTCCTTGTTATAGGTGACAAACCAAGGCAGATGTGACAACTGTGTTAGGACAGTAATTATTCTAATCATTCAACAATATTATCATCAGATGTAAAGCTAGGTTTCTAGTAACTAATATTTCGAATTATTCCAATTCTTTTTAGATCATTTAGCAAAATAATGTAATTAAAAATTATTGATCGGCGGAAACTTTCAGGAAAAAAAATTTAAGAAAGTAAATTATATCCTTGATAATTAACGAAAAAAATAGTTTAACTGTCACAATAAATTAATGAAATTCGTGTAACACAAATTTTTATTCGCTTAGAAATTATGGCTAAAAAATCTTTTTCGGAAAAAATTTAATAATTTTATGTGCAGCATTTCTAAATAATGAGCGACACAAAATTACACATTAATAAATTAGTAGCGCTCATAATTAGCAAATTCAAAAAATCCAATTTTATTTCAATCATTTTTACAGGACTTGAAATGTGATTGAAATAATCGACCAGTGGTTGTTCGATTTATCATTATTAAGCTTTATCGATGGTCAATTTGTGACAAGATGGAAGATTGCTGCAACGAAGTAATTTGGTGATTACTATAAATATCCTAATTTTACAATTAATAAATGCTAACTAGCAAAATTTAAAAATGATATTTTCAGGAAAAAAAAATTTTAAGACGGCATTTTGAGGAAAAAAAAGTTAAAAAAGCAGTTTTATTTCATCTACTACTGTTTGTACATTCAACGGATTTAATGCTCGGATTTTGTTTAATTCCGTTACAGAATTTCATCCTTAAATAAACTGAACATTATCCAAAGAATTCTGATTGTTGAATGATTTCGGTAAATTTATTCGTAACAAAGATTAACAAAGATTTTGCTACAATTCATTTTATGAATTTTGTAATCAAAAAATCAACTAGGAAGACTTAACTAAAAGTCAGATTTAAATTTTTTGAAAAATGAAAGTGAAATTTCAGGATCCACCCAATTTCTAAGTTTTTTGATTTAAAATTAAAAAAGCAAAACAAATATTTGATTAATTAGAAGTTTTTGTTCATATTTATTAAAAGAAATAATCATTTTTATTTCATTTATGAAATTCCAAAAAAAAAAAAAATTGGAAAAATTATCGAAATATTTTACAATTTATATTCTTGATTATATCAGATTTCAAGATATTTGATTGAAAATATCATTTTAAAAAAGAAACCATAACTTAATTGATTCCTCAATGCTTGTCAATAATCCATTAGTCCATTTATGTTTGACCAATCGCGGACTGAAATGCATGCATGCATTTAAATTTAAAATCTTTTCCTTTCATTTTGATTCATAAAATGTATTGCCAGAATTCTCGGGAAAAGCATCACACAATTTCTATGAATTTGTACCGTTATGTTATGTCATTTAAAAGATGCTCTATTGATTGTTTATCAGTTTTTCCTTTTTTCTTTTTTGTAAGAAATCTGAAAGAAAAGAAGAGAAAAAGAAAGAGATAAGAAATTAAGTAAAAATTATTTTGCAAACATTCAAGTGATCATTTGAGACTTTTTTTCAAGTTTTTTTATAAAATTTATTTTAATTCGTTAGGTAAAATGCAATTAAATTTTTTATCGAAATTAAATACCTTAGCAAATTTTAATTACTAATTTTAAGAAATAATTTATCGTTTTATTTTCATCCATTTACTTTGCTTCAATTTTTTATTGTAATAAATAAACGAATCTTTCCGTTGTTGTCAAATTGTAAAAAGGTGTTAAATTATTATTATGAAATATCAATATCTGTCAATAGAATGTATGAATTTGTTAATTTAAATCAAATAACAATTTATGCCAGTGACTAATGTCAACATGTCGTCAACAAGTTCGTTTCATATTGATGAACACAATGATTCACAAACGTTGAACTTAGAAATAACTATTGAGTTGCTTCACTATAGATTTTAATAGAATTTTAACAAATGTTTGAATTTTTTCCGGAGAATTTGAACATTTATCTCTCCATATATATATTTGAAAAGTTCAGAAATTCAAAAAAAAAAAAAATCAAAAAAAAAATTGGTTAATATTAAATCAGAACTTTTGCAGAAACATTTGCCAAATGAAAAATGGATCGCTAAATACAGAAAAAATGAAAATATTTTAATATTTATGGAATCATGCGTAGATTAAATTAGCTCTTTAAAAGATAAGAAAAAATTTAATTTTTTAAAGTTTTGTTCCTTTTTTTTCAATTGAAAGAAGAATTTTGAAGCATAAAATTTTAATAAATGGGTATGTTGCAAAATTATACATGTTTAATTTTCATCCTGATGAAAAATTAGCATAAAAATGCTAATTTTGAAAGTATTTTTTATTTTATGTAAAATTTCACACACCACTGACTGAGTGATAGTAAAGAGCTAAAGTAAAATGAAATTTCCGGCATTTTTCAGTAAGTGTTTGAGTTAGCTGGACGGTCTGTTGAATTTTTTACCACTTGTTAGGCTTAATTTTAAAGGCACGCATTTCATGATTGCTTTTTTTTTGATTTCGTGTTTTTGAATTTTATTTTTTTTTTTTATAATGTTGTGTATGAATGCATGCAATCATCTCAATTGATCGGAGAATTTTTGCTTTGAGATGGTAGAATTTCATATGAAATCAAAGAGGGGTGAAGTTTCGTATGATTACTTCTGATTTTTAACAATTGCAATCTTGTAAAGTTACAAGATGAGTGAAAAATGTATATGATGAAATTGCTTTGGACATTGTTAATTTCTCAATGCAAATTTCTATCATATTTGATACATTATCTTTAAAAGTAACAGATTCCAATTATGGCAACATTTAATCTTCTTTCATTAAAGATAATTAATTTTCCTGAAAATCTGCAAAAAAACAAAAAGGAATTCTCCTCCCATCAATTCTTCTACTATATAAATAGAGCAATCAATTGATCTCATCCGTTTTCCTTTATTTGAGCATAGAAACTTCTCCCAGTCAAAGTGATGAAACCATTCCATCAAAGTATCCGAACAATAATTATTTCATTTTTCATTTATTAAGATAATACGCTTGAATTAAGATTAAATTAATGCCGGGAAATTTCGATAACGAAGCTATGGTGCTGCTAGCACTTACCTGCATAACCTTTATCATCATCATATTACGCATTATACTTGAGCTTTGGCAGTATACAATCAGAAATGAAAATGGTTTAACTGAATGGATGGTACTGATTGTTTCACTGGATATTTTAACAAATTATTATAACAATTGAAATTTCATTTTAAACAATTTATATATTCGAAAAGTAATACTTTCCAGTAAAACTAAAAGGGAAGAAAAAATAAACGCCAATAAGATATTAACTTGCTTAAAATTTTTCAAAATTTGAGAATAAGTTGAAATTTTTTGCAGAACAACAAATATTGTAAAAATAATTTTAAAAAAAAAAAAAAAAAAAAAAAAAGTATTTGCTTAATAATATTACCACTCGGTAAAGTTTTAGCTTATGTATTATGATAACATGATCATTGCAGCATTTAAAAGCCGACAAATTATAATGAAACCAAAAATATTCTAAAGTCAATGATAATTACTTAATTTCAACTTCACATTAATAATTTAGCCAATAATGGAATGTTACCCTTACACTTCTTAAATTAATGACTCAAAATAGCAATTTAGCTCATTTTTACTTCCTCCAATCGATATTATGTAAACAATAAACTTAGCTTATTTCAAAAAAAAAAAAAAAAAAAGAAAAAGGTACTAAATGACTAAAAAAAATTTTGAGAAATTTTTTGATCAGTTTTTGTTAAAACCTTCCGAGAGCTAATTATGATAATAATATATATAGGTATTACTTACTAACCAAATAATTTCGACAAAATTATTAGCCAGAAAGGTAAGCATTAAAAGTTATCACATTTGAAGTGTTTGCCTCTTTTTTTCAGAGGCGACCACCCTCACCGCTTCAAAATGTAGCAGTTGTGAGTGGTGATGGAACGCAACAACAACGTTCCCACTCATCATCTATTTCGCAAAATAGGCATAGATCTAATGAAAGGTCAATGAAGCGTAACCATATCACTGTTATCATTAATTTATTCAAAGTGATAATGAGTTTTTGTATTTGTTTTCTTTTAAAATAGTTCATTGTAGGCCTGATTATAATGTGAACCGTGAAACAGTTTTGCTTGATTCAACGTTGGAAGGCACTAATATGATCAAACATGGTATCAGTTATGCAATAGTTTAGTTTAAAAAAGCAAAAAAAAATTTCAGGAAATGTTTTTTTTTTAACATAAACCGTTTTCTCTTAGATTTGATTTATAATCACACATTGAATGGAAGGAAATTACCCAGAAAATTTTACAAATTAATAAAAAATTTTCATTTTTTTAAATTAAAAATTCAAAAAAAAAAATTAAAGTTTCCAGAAATAAAAATTAGTTAATTTCAATGATAACAATTTCATTGCTACACTTATAAATTTAATTTTAAAGAAAACTATATTGTTTAAACCAATACATGAAATTAGATATATCAAAACTATTCCATTCCAAAATGTCAGGCTTGAGAAATCCTGAATAATATAAATAATAGTTTAAGATTAATATTCTCTTCATCTGCATAAAAAAACAATTTGAGAAATGGAGCTAAGATTGTTTTATTTCAAAAATTTTAAACTGATAAAAGAAAAATTTGCAGATTATTCAAATGTCGCAAAATCCAAACAACAAACGGATGACGGTAAATATGCATATCAATTATATACGATAATAAAATCATGAAACAGTAATAGTAATAATCACCACTTCTTGCTCTAATTAATTATAGTTGACCTTAGCATGATAAGATAGACTTGTCCACTGAAAAGGAGTAATCATCTGCTAAGTTTCTTAGTTGAACCGAAGTTTGAAATCTTATTTCAAAACAAAAAAATACAAAATTAGACAAAACGAAATGAATAAATGAAATTTCACAACAGTAAATTTAATAATCCAACAAATGTATTCGTCCATTGTCAGATGAATCATTCTGGTATCTTCCACTTGAAGAAAATGACAAAAGTATGGAGAATCTAAATATTCCACAAACATCAGCTTATGGAATGCGAAAAATTGGCAAAAAAAAATACATCGAGTAATTTTACAATTTAAAATCAAAAATAAATTATACATTACAAGTGGTTAAATGAAATGTTTAAATAATTATTACAGAAATTACTTGCTGAAGGTTAGACATAAACAAATACGTACAGAAATTTCTGTTATCAAAGCAATGATAAAATGTTATCAATTAACAGCAAACGATTAGTAATCGAATTGCAATAGACATACAAATTAGAAAGGATAAAAGTAAGCAAGAAATAGTAATAATATTCATAATAATAATTGAGTAAGGAATATTTCGAAATTGCAATCCATTAAAATAATAGATCATCTATATGAGAAAAAACTTTAACTAAGAAACTTTCAAAATAATTTGAACCGTAATAAAATAGTTTCTAAATTTTCACAGTCTTGAAGTAGTGCCAATTTTTTTCTCGAACAAAGCTTAGATTTTCAAAAATACAACTGTTTACAGCAATTCTCATTTGGGATACACCTTTGATGACATTGAAATGTACGATTGAATTTTATTCCTATATACTTAAAAAGTCATTCATCAAGGACCATTTCTTTCTATACCCATTATATGTGAAAAATTCAAAAATCTACTTATTTCTTAAGAAATTTCCTGCCACTTCTTTTCCTCAATTAATTAAAAAAAACAATTAAAAAAAAAAAATTATTATTGAATTCCAGTGATACAAATATTGGCTCACCAGAATCCAAAGCACGAGAACAAAAATCTGGTGAAAAGATAGAGTACGTATTTTTTACTACATCATCTACATAAATTTCAAATTTAAGAAATTCGAAAAAAAGAAATTTTATAAAAAATTAAGAGTGTTTGAAAGTTTCTGTAAATTATTCAATGAAAAAAATTGCAATGAAATAGCACAAATGGCAAAAACAGCTTTGAAATATGTGGCATCTTTTTTTTTTCGGGTTTAATTTGATAATTAGAAATGAAATAATAATTAAGAATGCCGAAAAAAACATGTAATGGAAAGGAAGATAAATGCTAATGAATACATTGACCAGATCGAGATACAATAAAAGTGATTGTAACAATTAAGCTATAATTATTTGCAAAACCTTCATGTCTGAAGATATTTATGTCTATTTTTTAAACTCTTCTCTTTTAAATTACATTTCTGGTAACTAATGAAAACTACCAATAAAATATAACAGCTTGTTCCTTATTATTCTACGCAATAAATTATCAATACAATGACAGCTAAAGATCATATTTGCTAACAGCCCAAGCTAATTAATTTGTAAGAATTTTTTCTTATCCAATCTCTCAGATTGTTTATGACGAGATATTTGAAAAAGAAATATAAAAGGATTGGTTTTTTTTTCAGATGAGACTGATAATTTTAGTTTCTGGCATACCCAGCAAAATTTTAAAAATTCGCTTTGTATGAGAAAAATAAATTAAATTAAAAAGAACTCTGATGAATAAGTTCTACAATGAACATACTACCATATATAAAGGATAAGATGATGTATTTTTTGAAACCTTTATGTCTTTTGCAATTTTAGAAAGTTACATCTAATTTTAGAATTAAGTCAAGCTCCAATTACTTCAAATTAAGAAAACTAAAAGATTAAACTTAATGGTAATAGAAGTATTATCCCAGTCCTTAACAACCGTAAATTTGGTCTATGCAAAACCGATCTTAGCTGAAGAATTTGGATTACATTCAACAAATGCTTATAAATAGCAAACGGTCAAATATATTTTAATTATCATTTTATTAAAGAAAAAAAGCTTTGATAAAACCTTTAACATTAGGGAAACATGTACAAGAAAGTGACAAAAAATGAGAACAATTATTTTAATTGCTACATATTTCAAAATTACAACAACACTTCTTTTAGACCGACTAGCACTTTTTCACCGTTCACAGCGGTTGCATGTCGACAGCAGTTGATTAGAAGTTCATTTAAATGGCGTTTTGTTGGGCATAGATCACTCAGATATTGGTTTATAGCCGATTCTTTCCAAGACTGCCGAAAAGTAAATAGCAATTCCAATCTGTAGGAGTGATTTTAACTTAAAAAACCGGTATAATAATAGTCTGTAAAAATTATTTTAATTAAGGAATCGGTATGATACTATGATAGTCTTTGTAAGTGTATAACATGAAAGAATTTGTGACCATACTGACATGAAGATTTTTCCTCTTCAATACAGCTAATGTCCAATTCAAAAAGTTTAGTCAAATTCTGATTCTGTGAAAAAATTCCAGAAATAACGACCAATTCCTTCCTCCAAGTAATGAAATTGCGAACACGGCAAGTCCAGTGTAATTTAAGTAAAGTTCGCCACCTCAATTCATACCATTGCATATGATAGTTTGAAATTCAACGAGATGCGACAAATTTAATATGCCAACCTTTTAACCGGCTCTTCCGGCAAATCTTCAACATTCAAATAACGAATCGTTTTTCCAGTTGCCAATTCGTCATCAACGAATGCAAGCCCTTCCAAATATTCCTCATGAAATTTAAATAAATAAAGATCTAAAATGGAGATTATTGAATTCTTTCTTTTTACATCTATAACCTAATCTGGCTTTGACTTTGTCACTTCGTTATTTTTCATTAAAGAAGAAAACATTTAGCGGACTCGCATCTAACACTGAGTAAAAATTTAAGGAGAATATGAAAATCGTAATTTGATAAAATATAAATGTAAACCACTTTGAACTCAACACCAATCGGTAAAATTTGTTGCAGAGTCTTTTCGAAAGTGTCATATTCAAATTTCACTGCTGCACGAAGAAGTTGTGAAATCTTTGCACGACAAATTGCTTTTTCGTTGATATGATATGTCTTTGCACCATTTTCTGAAATTCAAAACTAAAGCAATGCCATGAATTTTTTGTTTCCTTTATATTTAAAAATTCAGACGATATTTCATTGTAAATAATTCACGGACAAATTAGCTGTTAACTGCATTAATAAAAACTAACTCATAGACTGTTTATGTCCGGAAATTGATGCATGAACATTCAGGTCATAATTTTACCAGACTGAAAGATTTAGATGATCGAAGAAAATATCCAGTATCGCGACGAACTAACAGTCATCAATAAAACTCCAAAAAATCCGAATACCTTCAATAACATTGCAGTATGTTTTAATCAACCAATTAATTGCTTCAACAAGAATGTTTTTGTCTGGTATATGATTTTTCAAAGCTTCTTTCAAGCATTCCAACCCAACAGATTTAAGAATGATGCCGGGTTCTTCATCATCATCCAGACAATCCACAAGCACGGCTACAAGGCGATCTTGGAATTCTGCTGATAACATCCGTACACATTCTACAAAAATTAGTTTATATTATACTAACGTCATTTCCCACAATCATTCCTTAGCGTTCAAACTCCTTCAGTACAAAAAAAAAAAAAAAAAACTGTGCAATTAACAGACCGTTTAAAGTTATTACAGGCATGCGTTCGAGAGCTTTATGTAATTCTGCTTCACTCATTTGAACAACGTTCAGTAAATCTCCAAAAGTGTATCTGAAATTTTATCTTATGTTCCAGAACATTTAAAATATTAAAAAAAAATTTGTGCTGATATAATGAATTTTTATATCCGGCAAGTAAGATTGGCACAGAACACCAAACCACCTATCATTTGGATATTAAAATCAGCCAAAAACTAATACAAACCCTCTAAAGAATGCAAATGAATTTCCCGCGCTCAAAATCGTTCAGCTGATCACTGATACTAGCTGTATATAACTTAAACAGCACTATATTACTTACAATTTATTATTCATATTAAATTCTTCATCCCATTCCAGTTCACTTTCATGCAGCTTTTCTTTCAACCGCTGAACTGGTACATAGGACATTTGTCGTAGTTCCATAAAATTACTTTTCATTCCAATAACCTATAGAAACAATAATTTTAGAGAAAAATGTATAATTATCTAATTTAAAAGGATCAAGTAGCTTAAAACACTTTATGCACACCAACAATTCTTTCAACTCTTAATAAACATATTTCAAATAACCTGCATAGAAATTAAATTTTCAATAATAGGATCCCACGCTTATCTTTTTCAAATAATAGTCTTAATAGCGATTGAATGAAATGAAAGTAAATTTTGGCATTCAAATAACGTTAAAAAATAGTACCTTTCGAATCGTTTTACTGTTTTTATTCGCATTCGCTTCATCATTAAAATGAAACTCTGGCAAAAGTAATATCACATTTGATGTTACCACTTCCTTTACATCAAATGTAGAATCATAGGTACACAAAACAGGATTATCTTCTTGATCACCACGAATAACAAGCCTGAAATAAGTTTTAGATACTTGAAGCTATCTAACTGCGAAATTTTAGCCTTTATTGTATCCTTATTTTATGCCAAAGACATCTTTAAATCTTTTTTTATTTCCGCGAAGAAATCCAAAATGCTTACTGTTCACCGGTTATTATTCGGTCAGCTAATGCGGGACTAATTTCTAGCAGACGATATTCTCCAGAAAGTAATGGTGATGCAAATTCTAAACATTGCAATTCGGTCTGTAAAAGAAAAAATAATAGCCAAGTAAAAAAAAGACCAATAGTAAGCAAAGCTGATGATTAAATAATATTCAAAGTTGAATGCAAGATTTTTGTTACCCTCTAAATTACTTCAGAAGGTAAATTTATGAAATGTCAAATGTATTTATGACCTCTAGATTACTGTCGAATGAATTAGAAATCGCTTCAGTCAAATTTTTTCCTGTAATTTCATTATTCTGGATGGGAACTTCCATGTGCACGTTGCTTGTCTGAAAAGAACTCCAAAATGAATGTTTCTAAAATATACACTTAAAAAATTTTAAGAGCAACTAGAAAATGAATATGAATCATCATTCTCTTTACTTCATAAAAAAAAATTCAATCTTTAAGTTTCTATGTTAGTGAACTATAACTTTGTATTTAAATTACTTGTTATTTTATAGTTTGCAATTTTTTGCAAGTATCACATACTCAGTCAAGTTCAACCATAACTTTTTCATTCACAGTATTCTTCAGTTGCTTTAGATATTCTTAGGTATTGCTGCTTAAAGTCGATGTGTAAAAAGGTAGGTAAGGATAATTGAGGAAGACTGACGGTAAGGTTTGAAGGAGGGATTAATTTTTCCTATTCATTACTTTCTCCCTTTAATAGCTGTTTCAGTTTTTTGCTCGGCTTACGTTTTAAAGCTATATCCAATTTAAATTATGCGTAATGATGATATGTTAGAAAACAAGTTTTTTATTACAAATGTTTTTTTTTGAAAGAAAGAAAAACTGGATGGAAAAGTTAACAAACTTACAGAGGTAGCATTATGTTCAACATTTTCCTCCAAATGTTTGTTCTCGATTCTCTTCACAAATCTATCCATATTATTTGGCTAAAATGATCATATTTGACGTAAATCATACCAACATATAACATGTGTTCGATTAATGTAAATATGTTCGCGTAATATAATTGTATTCCTAGTATTTGTGTATATCAGTAACGTATGCGATAGTGTACGCATATTTATGAGTTTATAGCCATACGTGGAAATATCTAAATGCAAATGTGTAATCATTTCTCATACACGTTCGCATCACTTGACAAGTATAAAATTAATTCAATAAAATTGAATTGAAAATAATAAAGTAATGTGCATGTATCCAGTTTACGTTAAACACTCATTAATCACTCATATAGTTGCAAAATGCTTACATCCTACACTATCCATTGTTATGCATAATGCTACTACTAAATTTCATTACATACTTCATAGCTATTATGTATGTGCTATACTCTTAGTTCACTTATTGTTACGTGCATCGTGCATTTTTACATTGTAATTATTGCACGTAGCTAATTTCATGTAAATATTAACAATTGAAATAGCAAAATTAGCACAAATCATTCTCATCTCATTCGCCTCAAAAAAAAAAAAAATAAACTCATAATTTCAAATATTTTCATTTCCCGCTTGCATTACGTACACTGTAATGTTTCCTTTGTTGCAGCTATATAGCATGATATTATAATATTAGCGCATATAAAAATTTTTTAAAGATGCAGTTAAGTTTATGAATTGCTGAATAAATGAAAAGAAATTGCACTGATAATAAAATTGATGAACTTTTGACATTTAAAAAAAGAAAAGAAAGAAAGAAAATGAAGCAATTATCGCAAGAATGATGATAATAATTTAATGCTTAATTCTCTCTATCATCATTTACGTCAATCTTCCTCACTTACGTGTGTTCCTTTTCATGCTCACTTAATTGCTTCTGTCTTCTTTTTTTATTGTTTCAAATAAAAACATCGTATCCATGTAACACATGTCACAATGAATGAATCATATAATTGTGACCAGATAGTGATTTAGTTTAATTTACTTAGCGATTATTTTAAGTTTAAGTTCACTTTAGTGTACATTTAATTCACTAATTAATTCCATAGATTTTAACTTTTTTATTTCAATTACTGTAATATCTTTTGATTTTTTTTCTCTATTTTCTAATGTTATTTTTGTTTGTTGTTATTCTTTTTTTAACGTTGTTTATTTTTAAATTGTATTAGTATCAAATATTTGTATAATATAATTAAAAATCACTAATTCAGGAGTGAAGTCTTGATTGTTACTTCATTAAATAATTATCAATATTGACTTTGATGACTGATTAATTTAATGTTTATTTGAATTATTGCCAAATTTAACGACTCTTCAAAACAATTCGATGATTGTTTGCTTAGTTTAGTGCAGATTTAGTTTATTAAATACATATGGGAAGTTATTTTTTAAATCCCCAAAAAGTAAAGCAATGTGTTTTTTAAAAGCATTGCATGTGTAATTGCTAAGCAAAGGTGCTTGATTGATAACACCAATGATAATCATCGTTAGTTTGTTATCAGTTTGTCGCAGTTATTATTATTATTTTGATACTGGCAAAGAATTGTTTGAAAATAATTCATAGTCGAATAAATTTAAATTTATTCAACTCTAGGATGTTTTGTAGCACATTGAAGTGGTTTAATTGAATATCAAAATTTTGCATTCCACAATTTTTCAATTCGATTTTGCATTTAAAACCAGTTGTTCAATGATCATTTCATTCGGTTATAAATATATATATATATATATTTTAAAATGTATTTCAAATTAAGTGACTACTTATTTAAATGATACTTCAATTAAATGTTACTTAATTGTTTGCTTAGTTTAGTGAAGACTACTGCAATATCAGGAAATAAGTTAGTAATCAATCAGATTTTAAAAATGTCATCGTTGACAAAAAATTAAAATCAAAATTATTTTCAAAAAAAAAATCGATAATTTATAAAAAAGAACAGAAAAGAAGAAATAGTATAGAAAGCGATGAGGAAAAAGTGAATCATCAGTTACAACAAAATAATTGAAATTGGGAAAATCTTTCAATTTTATTTATTTTCCTTTCTATTTTATAAATTTACAGTTTCAAAAAAAATTTTTTTTTTTAGAAAAGAAAGTAATCGCACAAATTTTTCTTTTGCTTAAAAAAGCTGGTAAAATGAATTATCGAGGTGTAATGTTTACAAATTTTGTGAAATTCTGATGTAAACAAAATCATTCGAAAATATCAAATGTCTGTTTAGCATAAATATTAATTCTTTTTTTTTGTTTTGGCAAAAATATTAGGAAAATACTGAGAAAAAATATATATGTATAATATTTTTATTTATTTTATTCAGAACTTTTTATAAAATTAAAAAAAAAAAAAAAACATGAGATAGATTATCGATTGATTTCTCTTAAAGGTGATTCTTTTTTCTGTTTTTATTTGTTTTTTTTTTTAAATTAACTGAACGATTTTAATTTGTCTATTTAATCGCACAGAAATTGATCCGATTAATTCAATAATTCAATAAATTTATTCAATACTTGCAGTAAATCTATTCAATAATTTTTTGCGCATCCATTAATTATTCCAGTATTTTTGACATATGTTTTCATTTTCTCAGTGTTTGGTTTATTTCAGTATAGATATCCATTATTGACCATATAGCAAAGTTACAATAACATTGCACTTTATCATCATGGGAATAATAGGAAAAAATATGGTTTAAAATTTCGAAAAAAATATTCCCATGATCAGTTAGTTGTTTTTCTCTTGTCATTTGGTATCATTAAGAGAAAAAAATAAAAAATGCTAGGAATTAGATATTTGAATTGATCAGGATTGTAATTTATAATAAAAGATCGGAATAAGAGATAATCCATCTAATATTTACAGTTTTCGAAAAAAATGCATTTGGAATATGACTGCAAATGACTATTATCTAAGTGATCATCATTTTAATACATCATAACAAGATGGAATGGAATTGAATGGGATCACATCGAATTGGATTGGATCAAATCAGCCAAATAACAGATATAACAGATGCGATAAGGATTTATGACACAAAATTTACATTTGAATGTATTGAACATTCCACATTTCCATCAATCCTTTATTTTTGGTCAATTCATAAAATATTTCAATCGGGAATTAGTATTTGTTGTCTGAAAAATTAAGAACTTTGAACAAAATTAGTTTGAAATTTGAATAAAATTAGTTAAATCATTTTTAGATGTTTTAATTCTTTATTTTCCATACTGATAATATGTAATTTGATAATTTTAAATGTATGTGATTTTTGTTGTAGGATGATTTCAGAGATTCTCGGATCACAGATACAATTGAAACTTACAATATAATGTTGTACGGACATAAGTGCTCATGTATTTTGCACAGATTGCAAAATTGATAAGAATTGATACGCCTTATCAAATTTTCGTTTTGATTTTGTTATAATTTACTGCATTAGTCTTAGTTAGATTGAAGAACATGCAAAGAAATTGATGAATATCATAGCACTTTATTTTAGGATAACTTTAAGAAAGTGTAAAATAATATTTTATGCAAATCTAACCTAATAATGATTTTGTTCTGTATTTCAAACTAAATGACTTCAACTTCAATTATATTATTTTATCGCTAAACATTGGCTCTGGTAATTATGCAAATTTCATCCTTGTTTGAAATTAAGTTGGAATAAATTACGGCAAATCCAATCATGCAATCATAAATAATTGTTAATCGTAATGTTAAAAAAGGTAATGATATAATTTAAATTATTTTGAATATTAAGTATGAATCGTAAGTATCGAGAAAAAAGCAATAGTCTGCGTATTTTAGAATGCTTTTGCTTTTCACTTTAACTCTATTAAGTTAATTTATAATTTCATTAGCAAAAAGCTAGTTTTGTTCATAGGATAAGCTTTTTCATATCGATCCTTCCTTAGTGATAAAAATGTTATAGGCATCGTAACCTACTAGATGAATCAGACAAGAGCTAGTTGACAACCTCTGTGCGATTTATTGTTACTGGCAGAGGAAGGTGAGAATTAGGGGGCTAGTGTTTGGATGTTATTCAATAGTAATTTTCCAAAATATGATAGGCTCATGTAGATCACGTGAAATTTAAAGTTATGTGAAAGAAAAAAAGTGACAGAAATTCTGTACAAAATAAGCGTTGAATATCACATTAATTTTACGAAATATGTTCATTGCATTATGACTTGGCCTATTTTTTGAATAAGGTGTGAAATGAATTATTTAAATTTTTTTCGGAGTTTAAGGTATTATAAGGTTGATTTTAAAATTAATTTTGCATTTAACTGAAATCGGTCGAAATCAGCAAAATTATTTCTTCTTTAAAAAACGTTGGACAAGGTGTGGCGAAATCATGAACGGCGTAATGAATCGATATGACATTTAACGCTCATTTTCTTCATTCTTTTTTTCATTCCGTTCTATTTTTTTGAGCATTCTTTCTCATATTCAAGTAGGTGTTACGTATAAATAGATTTCCACAATGTTCCTAATAGTATTGATATAGTGGTATAAAGAGAAATTTTGGAACATCAATATCTTGGCTTTTTCTGTCAAATTTAATCAATAATTAAGTGCAATGGTTGTACGTAAACAAGCGAGCGTGATGGTGCCCTTGAAACTTGGGATAATGATTTTTTCACCTGTTTGAAAAGTCTTTTCCTATACCCATTCAATGTTTATATCACTCATGAAGGAAGAAATAATTTGAAGAAGTTAGGGAAGTGCAGTAGGATGTTTCTGAATTTTTGAATAAGATTGCTTATATAGTTGAAAATTTTTCGGGTAGCTCAAAGAATTTCGACACTCAATTTCTGTTATATGTTGTTTAACACTTTGGGCTTCTAAAAATATACAGTCAATTGTGCCATAAAAGAAGCGGAAAATGGTGCAACGTAATTTTTCCAGGCAAATTTAATTTGTGATAGTACGATTATATCCATGGCTTGCGGAGTTGCGTTAAAAAGGCCTTACGATTATGATGATTATCTAATTGCGGAAGGAAGTGATGTGAAACGCGCACGTCATACGCAAACGCATTGCTCACCATTTCGTGCACAAATTGGTACTATTGCTGCGTCACTACCGGCTTCTGGTGCATCGAGTGCTTTAATGCAGTTACGAGATCCAAAGGTAATATCATTCTATTCTTTTTGTTTATATTAGTTCCTTATTCCGGTTGGAATTATAATTTTATATAGACAGTAAAGATTATATTATTTGTTATTCACTTCTGGGTAATTTATATGGCGACTTTATACGGATATGGGATGAGCGGCTTGCTCTTCAGTTATCAAATATTTCATCGTATTTAGAGTGCTGATCGTTTCGGCAGATCTGTGTTTATTTGGCTCAGAATATTTCTATTTCGCAGTAGGATTTTTCTAGCAAAACATATTTGTAGCGTTGGAGTTTTTATTTATTAAAAAAGTGAAGTTCTTGATTTTGCATGAATTGCTGGTGTTACAGGATCGTGAGGCTTACGACAACTCACCATTTGCCAAAGTTGGCAATAATTTGCAGCTTTCATCGGGACAGCTAGAATCATATTTGCGGGCTGAAGTAAGTGATACATGAACGAATGCATATGTTTTTGACAAAATGTATGTGTGCATGTATGTCTGTATGTATGCGTTTATGTGTTCTGTGCATCTATTTGTGTGAACCGATTTCTGTTCATCATGTTTTGAGACTTTATTAGCTTTTGAGTTTCACATATAGCACATGATTTTTAGGTACGCTACCTGAAACGTCGCCATTTGATTCCACATCGCACACTCACTTCAAGCGTGGTGAATGCAAGCAACACTGAAGGGAGTGGTACTGCGCAGCGATACGGGTCTCATTTTTCCTGTAATTTAACATCTGGGAATGGAGCAGATTCGGCTCATGGTTATCGTGAGGCACCGTTATCACCCAACAATAATGTGAATTTTAATTTTTTTTCAAATTTGTTAAATTTTCTGAGTCGTTTAGATTTTATTCTAGCATGCCATAGCAAAAGCAACAAATGATTGACTTGCTGGAACTCCTGAATCATTCTAATTGTGCCAAAATTATGATAAGCGCGTATTCATCCGGAAATTGATCTATGCGCATATAATTTCATTATTAATTGCGGAATTTTAGTCGGGCAGCGAATCAGAAGGGGAAACAAATGTGCAGAAGACGTCGTCAATGAAAGATTTGTATGAGAAACCACAGTTTTCTCTAAAACAAGTGAGCTTTTAAGTCTCATACTACATCTTTTTGCATGATTGATTAATTTTATAGAATCGATGAAATCCGAATAACAATGCGCGAAGTTCTTCTGGAAAGATCTTCTGTTTATATTCAGTTCCTTTATCTAATATTTTGACAATAGTTTTACACACTTCATTTGATGTTTAAGCGTATAATGTTAGGAGAGGAAGAAGAGCGGTCAGATATCTTCGAGGAATAAGGATTGGTCGGTAGTCTTGTGGGAGATTGTGAACATATCCAATTTTCAGGTGATGATGATCTGCGAAAGGCTTTTGAAACAGCAGGAAGTACGTCTTAGATATGAATATGAGACAGTATTGAACCAACGCTTAGAAGGTAATTTTTGTTTGTCACATGTGTAAGTTTTTTTAGCGATAGTTGGCAGAAACGTGCTTTTCATCATCTCTTCTAATTTGAAAAACATTGCCACCCTAATTCTTCTGCTCACTTCTTCACTTTTCCATATATATCTCTTTTCGAAGCAGTGTTTATTTCAAAGCATATCAAAATTTGTTTTCTTTTTTTTTAGAACAGCATGAGCAATATGTGCAATTTGCTCGCGAGCAAATTGAGCGTCAACATCAAGACAATGGTGTGGAATTGTCTTACCTGTCCTAACTTTAAACTTTTTATTTCATTCACTGATGATATTGGCTCAGTGAATTCTTTTCATTATTCAATGGGTGTTTGTCTGTTATGACCTGTTCTAGCGATATCTTCAATAGATAATTTTTGACCGCTTTTCAATTATGCTGTCTTTATAAAAATTGAACATTGCTGTGCTTTTGGGAGCTCTTCTCCTATTTTTCTCTTACAGGTGATTTGTAATTTCTCGTATTATGTAAAAAAAATTTATATGGTAGTGGAATTTATTGTATGCTCTAATTTTTAATTTCCAAGGTAATATAAGGAGCTTTCCAAAATTATTAAATTTCGCAAGTTCTGCATGAAGACTTCTGTGATTGCGGAATTTTATAGGGTTATTTTATTCTTGTCTTTGTTATGAAGAATTCATTACAGTTAAATGCTGCTTATTCTTATATGAATGCAGGAATGCAGGGTGCTTGTAGCTTTGAAAGATTGAACAGTCTTTTTGGCAATGTTGGGAGCAAATAAAACATATAGGATTAGAAAGTTGGTGTCGAGATTAACAGTTGTGGGCTGAAGTTTGATGGAGTACTTAGTTCTTGTCTCACCAAAATACCGGCACTTTTCAGATGACTTTTATGTCATTTCTTCTTTTTCATCTTCATTACTAATTATGGCTCATTATGATAACAAAGAAATGCTAGCAGCGAAGTGTTTATGATTTTAACTGATTTTGACCATTATATGTTCCTGCATGCAGTAATATCTTTCCGGTTCCTTTTTATTGTAAAGTTTTATTGTAGATGCTGCTTTTTATATATACATACATACGCTAAGGAGTAAAAATGTTGTTGGGTCATATCAAACTTTCATCAGTATGTATGATAGTTCTGCTCATTTATGCAGTTAGCCTAAGTGATATGTCGCGCTTTTAATTTCAATAAATGTTTTCCTGATTTGAAATTGCGTTCTGTGTTTATTACAATGGCAATTTTTTTTCATAAGAATTAAACCTCTTATTTAAAGAATTTTTAAATTCAAGTTTTCTGCTAAGATTATGCCAGATTATTTCAATGAAGTCTAGTCGTTCAATTGATAATATTAACTATCCAAGTTGAAAAAAAAAGTCAGTATAATGGAAGGAAGGGTAGATATCAGTTTAATGTTTAAGTGGTAAAACTCGAGGCGTGGGATTATTTCAATAGTAGTGCTTATACTGTTGTCATCAATAAATTCGGCAATCCAGTAATGCACAACGGGAATTAGGGAGACGCCATTAAGTGTTATACATGCGACAAAGTCATTAGCAAAAAAGATTTTATCGGGAGTACAATCGGTTTAATTCATCTGAATGACAACATTTAATAGTGAATGCAAAGAGAGGAATAAATATTTTGTATGAAGAATGTATGAATATATATGATTGTCAATATTTCAATTAGCATAACAAATTCAAGACCATAGAGGTAGGATGTAATCGATTCAATAAATTTTCTGCTTTGTTGAAATAATCGATTTTTTTTTCCCATGAAAAAATTAGCCAACAAATAGTTATTTTGTATATGTATGAAAGAAAATTAGAGATAGAAAAAGATAATAAAATGTTAGCGCTTAAATGAAAAGAATAAATTTTGGTTATTATTGACTATCCTATACACACATGCAATACATATACATTCTCCAGACGACAATCAAATGACAATTGTGTCAGCATTCTCCAGATGATAATCGAATGACAAGAGTGCTACAAAGAATTTCTTTCGGTTTTCTTTTTTTTTTTCTGATATTTCTAGTTTAGATCTGCTTTAATGCAAAAAAGTTCACGACAACACAACAACAACAACAACAACAACAACAACAACAATAACAACGATAAAAATTCATCAATAATATTCCATTACATCTGAGAAGTACTTTTTTCCAGTTTTATCCAATGAGGACTAACTAATTAGTAATTTACCAAAAGAACAAATTATCATAAAAAAATCACCAAAAGAGAACCGAAATGAAATTTGATCATATTGATCTGAATGATAAATGTTAAATAATGTCTGCTTGGATTTGACAATGTTAAAGATATCACTAAGTAAATTTTGTTGTTAATGCTATATTCAATCAACATTTTTTAATGCTATTTTTTATTTGCATTAAAAATTATTGAAAAATATGAAAGTGTTCCAAATGAATATTTTAATAAAATAATTTTTGACAAAAGTTTCAAAATAATGCTTTCTCATTCTTTTCCTAACTAATATATTAGTTAGGAGATTAAATTTTAATTTTACACCAAAATGGTATTAATTAACAAAAATAAAGAAAAAAGTCACAAAGAAAAAGAAAAAAGTCATATATATCAAAACTATATCATTAAAAATTAAAACAATTAAATGATAAATGACATTTAATAAAAAAATAAAAAAACGAATAATTAATTAATGTTATCAATTAGAAAAGCAATAATAATAATTCAATGTGTAAGAATAATTTGTAATAATCGATTAGAATATTGCAAGTTGGTCAATAATTTAAACAAATATTCTGTAATATTAGCGTTAAAATGTTAATTTTATAATATTAAAATATTACTAACAATAAGAGAACTCGCTCGTATGGATTGAAATATTAACGAAAAATTTTAGTCAAATAATTGCTTGGTTTTTTTTTTTGCAAGAAAAATGTAAATATTAATTGTTTTAAAAATATCCTTCACATTTTAATTACATTAAGTAAATGATGTTTTAGCAAATATTATAAATTTTTTTAATTTGATTTTGGACGTTTAGTGATGTATTTGAATCGTGAACGAGTTGAGGCAGCTGTTTCATCTGGATATCCAGTTATCAATAATCCTGACGTGGTAATGATGGTAGTAGTAGTAGTAGTAGTAGGCATTGTTGTTGTTGCTAATTTTATCAATTCATTTTTTATTATGCTAATTTTACTTTCTTCATCATTGTTCTCTGGAAAATTTTAATCCTTTCATAATAATCATAAAAATGGCAGTGAAAATATTTCGTGATATTTTAAGATAATATGCTAACTGTTCATTTTCCTAAAATCTTATAGATAGCTATTTGATAAAACTGTATAAAAATGCTTACGAATAATAAATGTAAAATTATAAAAAGTATCCTTACTTACTTAACAGGATTTATCATATTCTGAAAAAAAAGAAAAAAACAAAAACTGATAATAAATCTAATTTAATAGTAACATAAAATATTTGCTTTATATTACTGTGTGCAAATTTAATTGTTGAAAATTTTAAAGCTTCTTGACAAGCATAGTAAATTTTAACAAATAAAAAAATTTATTCTCCTAAAAAATTAATTAGAATGAATTGATATCTTATATGACAATATAAAGTTGCTTACTTTCACTATTAGTGTCACCAACTGCAATAGAACGATTCTGTGTTACATAATTTGTAATATCCCTGCTTTTCTGTGATTGATCGCTATTACTTTTACTAATTCCAGAAACAACTTGTTGTTGTTTAGAATCAAAGTCACCGTTATGTGCTATTAAATCAATTATTTGATCCTGAAAATTTTTGATATTAAATTATTGCTTTAATAAGACAAAGAAAAAAGACATTTCAAAAAAGCATGGGAAATGAATTTAACAAAATTTATTTTTGCGAAATTTTAGAAGAAAAAAACAAAGTCAAGTTTAGTAAAATTAACAGTTCATGTAAAATGTATAAATTTTCTAGATTTCGAAAAAATTTCAATCAGTACTTTAGCTACTCTTTTAATTTTTGCCATCAAAAAAACAAATTTTCACCTATTTACATTTTTGTTTTTATTCTATTTATGACAATAAAATGACTTCCACAATGAAATAATTATTAATGATAATGATGATAGTGCTAGTAACAATAATAATAGTGATAATAATAGTTTTAATTACAGTAAAATAATTATTTTGCTTTCACTGTATACAATTTTATCATATTTTTTTAAAAGAGATTACTTTCAATAAATTCGTATTTTTTAACTTTTCAAAAAATATTTTCCAAGACTTAAAAAAAAATTTAAGCTATTTAGTATAGAAATTGGACTAATTACATTAATTCAACAAATATTATTGAAAAAAAAGAAAATTTAACGATATTTCATGAACTAACCGTATTTTTTTGATTAATAGCAAAGGACGGAATTTTGAATTCAAGTTGATGCTGTTGGTTTGGCACTTGTTTCGCTGTTGAGTGATTATTGTATGCAGTGGTGATTTCATCCAGTTCATTATTCGGACTATGTAAGAATGAAATATCAGTGTAATCGTTATCATTTATATTTGATGTACTTCTGCCCCTCTCCTTATTGATCAAATCTAAAATTTTATCTAAAAATATAAAAACGATTGATTTTTGTAATTTTTGCACTTATAAAATGTTACAGTTCCCTTTTATTTTTTCTGAGATTCCATAAACAACAATAACATTCAAATAATCGTCAAACATCAAAAAGTTTTGATTGCTAAAATTTTAATCAATTAAGCTTAAAATAGTCGGATGATTGTTATATCAATTGCCGATTAAGCACATCCTAAAAATAACCAATTTTTTCATAGAACCAAGAAAAAAACGCCAAAGAATTAATCATAAAAGCATAATATATAATAAATAATTTAAAATTAACGAAGTTGATATTACTATCATTTCTACAAATCTTTTTCACTAAATTAATTGTAAAAAAAAAAAAAATTGATACTAAAACAAATTAGATATTAAAATAAATAATTGAAAATAGAGATGCGGATTTTAAATTCTATAAATGTTTGCACTTTACTTCATTAAAATTAATTTTTTCTAAAACTATTTCATTTAAATTTTGGAATGAAAACAAGAGCTGAAGACAAAGTTACGATATGAATAAAAAACGAAAAAAAAAAGTTGCTAAGTTTAAATGAAGTAATTTTAATATTGAAATTAATCTTAAATCACTTATTTTCACCTTTATCATTCTCTTTGTTATTTATCACTTCATCGTATTCAACCACTGGTGATAGTGGAAATTGTTGTGGAATATTATCATCATGCGGAATAGTTGTCGGCATGATAAATTGCTGTTTTAATTTCCCATTTAAATTTTCATTGGAATATTTGCGCATATCATTATGATCAATGATAGATGATAATGTTGATATTAGTTGAGATGTAGGAGTTGAAATTTCAGCAGATTTTTCATTCTTTCCCGTTATCGTTGTTTTTATTTCTGTCACTTGCTCTTGTGGTTGTTGTTGTGGTTTCCCCTAAATTCTTTCTTTATTTTTCAAAATCTTAACTGTCTATGCTTATGTCTTTTTTTTCTCTCTTTACGTTTGTTTTGAATGATTTCAATGATTTTGAATGATTGCTTTCGTTTTGTTTTTCAAATAAAAATATTTGTGAAAAAAAGAAAAAAGAAACAAAAATAGTCTAAATTTACACTAAGAGTAATTTTTAAGCCAAAATCCGAAAGTTTAGTAACCGTTTGTTTTGCATCAAATGATTTCATTTCTAATGGACAAGGACAGAAAACAGCATTGGCACCGGGTTCACCAGCCGGTCCTCGATTACCCCTTGGACCGAAATTCCCGGGAAGACCATCCATTCCTTTAACGCCTTTCTTACCATCCGGTCCAGGAAGTCCATATACATAATTTCGTCTGCCTAAAAATTATTTTTCAAATGGTAAAGAGTTTGTAATTTATCACTTAGATATGAAACTTATAACTGAAATGTTTGAAATTACCTCGAGGACCTTGCGGTCCAGTTCTACCAATTGAACCAGGTAGTCCTTTTGGGCCTGGTTTTCCAATACCACCTGTAGCAGGTTTTCCATTTGGTCCTTTTGGACCTCTCATTCCATTTGTTCCATTGTATCCTTCGGGGCCTTCTAAGCCAACTTCACCTAAAAGAAATGAATTAAGGGATTGGTTGTTAAAGCAAATCTTGTTTAATTAAAAAAAAATTTCATGCAATACCATCTAAGCCATCCGCTCCAGGGATTCCTGGAAAACCTCGATCACCCTTCGGACCTCGTATCCCTTGATTACCAGGTGCTCCAGGAGGTCCACGTTCTCCTTGTGGACAGATAATACACTGCTGCTGTATTTCTTCCAGCAGTTCAAGCGTACTTTTTCCTGGATATCCGGGAAGTCCATCATCACCTTGTTCACCATCTTCACCTGGATCACCTATAAACAAATTAATTAGATTACTCGCAGTTAATTTAATCGAAGTTAAAGTTAAATTATTACAATCCTTACATAAAATATCGTAAATATGAAACATTTACTATCATACCTGGTGGTCCTGGTGGTCCAGGTTTTGGCGGTGGACAAGTATTTAACGATTTTTTCCTACGTAATAATTCGTGATGTTTCTCAGCAAGATTCATATCACCTATATCAGCTAACAGCTGTAAATAAACTTCCAAAAGTACAACTCATTTTGGGTATATTTTCATTTTGCAATATTTTAGTTCTTTTTTTAATTCATGCTAAAATACTAGTTGAAACAATTAACTAAAAATATTTAATCAGAAAAAAAAGAAAATATTTTCTTTTCTTAATTTTAATTATTTAATTACAACAAATAATAATTAACAAACCTTAAATAATTTCATACGTTCCTCAACATCATGTTTTATAATAGCAGTATGTTTGAAAAGTATTGGTAATAAAATCAATTCTGCCAATATTGTCAGAGCACTAATTAAGAATGTTATACCAGCTATAGTACCATAAAGCATCTAAATTAATTAAGTATTAATCAAGTTAATTGAAACACTTTGAAGCTTCAAAAAATGCATGTGAAGGAATGAATTTAGTTTACTCAAAAAAAATTAAAATGAAACAATAAGTTTAACTTAATAAAAACTTAGATGAATAAGGCCAAGAATAATAAATATTTAAGTAAAAGAAAAAGAGGAAAAGAAAATGCTGAATTAATTAATAAAATTAATAAGGAAAACTTGATTTTGTATTTTCATCAGCTAAATTGCTATTTTTTTTATCTCAAAAATTAATTATCCTTAATACCATTATAATACCTGCTTTATATGCATTCAGCTATCAATACAATAAATGCAATAACAATAATCAATTAAGAAGTGCATATTTATGTTTTTTAAACTGGCTAAAAATGAATGCCTTTAATTGTAAACAAATTTAAAAAATATAATTTTTTTATAAATGAATTAGCAAAAATACGAAATTACATTTAATGGATATGGAAATTAATTTTATATACAAGTATAGATCAGATATATGTGAGCGAATACGAAATTTCAAAAAAGGATTTTTAAATGCATAGATTGTCAACTAAGAAGTTGGTGACATATATCAATGGACAGTGTGCAATGGACATTGCAACCACCATTCTTCTTTTTTTTTTTTTTTTTTTTAATTCAAAATTATGAAAAGTAACTGAAATGTCTTTCTTATCATTTTGAAACAATGAGAGAAGAAGAGAAATGTAGGTATGTGTATGAGAGAAAAATAGAGAGAGAGAAAAAAAAGTGACCTAATTTAAAAATTATATGAAAATCCATTTTTTTTCTTTCCATTACGAAAAAATCATATAAATTAAGATTTTGTAATGTGTACTGTTATTGATCTATCCATCTATTTATCATCATTATATCCCTTTTTTCCCCTATCTTTCTTCCTCTTTCTCTTTCTCTCGCGCCATCTCTCTTTCCCCTTCTTTATTTCTTTTCTTCAGCGTAAATTTACTTAACACCATATCATTACAAAAGAAAAAAAAAAGGATGATTTAATTAAATTAAAATAAATACGAAACGAAAAAAAAAAGACTTTAATTTTAATTAAAACTTTAGTTTATGTCCTTTTTTTTTTTGAAATTTGCATTTACAAGAAATAATTAAGCAAAAATGTTCAACATAAAATTATTTAAATTCACAAATTTTCTTTCAGAATTAAATGGCAAAAAAAATTAGTTCTCTTTTTTTTTGTTTTAGCATTTAAAGGATTATAAATGAATGGAAATATTTTGAAGATGATAATATATCATTACCTTCTCATAGTGTTTAATTCTTCTCTCTTCATTCTATCCCAATCTTTTTTCATTAATACTTCAATTTTTTTTCCAAATACATAAAAAGTGAATTAGAAGAGAAAATGAAAATTTATAACAGAAAATAAAATCGCATTGAAATATTGCTCCTTGCAATGAAGAAAAAGATGGAACAAAAATTGTTTCAAAATTTTTCTTGTTTAAATAAAAGTGCTAATGCATATGTTGTTTAGTATTATTATTATTATTATTATTATTATTATTATTATTATTATTATTATTATTATTATTATTATTATTATTATTATTATTATTATTATTATTATTATTATTATTATTATTATTATTATTATTATTATTATTATTATTATTATTATTATTATTATCATTATTATTATTATTATTATTATCATTATCATCATCATTATTATTATTATTATCATCATCATTATTATTATTATTATCATCATCATTATTATTATCATTATTATTATTGTTATTTTTATTGTTATTATTATTATTCATTTATTTGTTTATTATTTATTAATTTATTTGAAATTATCTGTTAATTTATTTAAATTTTACAAAAATCATTTGGCAATTGTGAAAGAAAAAACTATAATGAAGCATACATACACTCATACACATCCACACGCAAATTCACATACAAGCTCACGTACGGAACTAATATATGTGTACATACATACACCCCATATAAACTCACTCAATTGCGTTCTTTTTCTTTTTTTGAATGTTAAATTTAGTCCATTTTTAATAGAAAATTCAAAATTAGCACAGTTCCATTCTTAATAAAAAATTTTCTTAATAGGAATTTTTAATAAAAATTTTCAATAAAAATTCGTCCATTTTTCATAGCAAATTCAAAGAGCACAGTTTGAAAATTGAAATGTCACATTTGAAGTTCAAATGTGACATTTCAATTCTTTTTTCTGCTTCTTAAAAGTTATGATTGAGATAGTCTATGCATGGTGAATTTCATAAAATCTTTTCAAATGTTTATCAAAATCAAATTAATTGAGATACAGTAACCAAAAAAAAAAAAATAAAATAGAACAGATAAATTATGATCACTGAAGTATTTTCGAATAATATTTGCTCATTAGTTAATTTTGCTGAAAATTATTAGTGAATAATTATGGGTTATTTTGGTAAATTTGATAAAAATTATTTTAGTAAAAACTTAAAATTTAATAACTTTGAGTTATTTAAGTAATTTAAAAAAAAAAAAAAAATTTTAAAACGAAATTATCTTTAACCATTTCATTTCGGAAAATTTATTTTTCCGAAAAAATTTTTTAAAATTTATAGTTAAAAATTAAATTCCCTTTTTTAATTTTTTCGTCATTTAATTCATATATTTAAATGAATATAGATTTAGAAATGCAAAATCATTAGATGGCCAAATACATTAATAAATTCAGATAAATAGAACAATTTCATATGAAACAAAAACGTAATTACAAAAACTTAAATACTTAAAAAAGTAGTGAAGATTTTTATTAGAAATAACGACGCTCATAATATCTATAAATTTTTTCCTTTTATTAATCATTAAAGATATGATATTGAAAAGAAATCCAGTGAAACATTTAGAGAGATAATGATAACGATAAAGTATTGGACGTCTGCAATGCTATCGCGTACGTTATCTTGCATACGGACATAACATATGCGATTTGCAAAATGACATAACATTTTGTAATATTTTCATGAGTTTTTTAATATTTTCAATCCCAAAGCGTTCCCGTAAATTTTTGAAAAATTTATTTTGATAATCAAAAGACACTTTTCAAAATAGAATGCTCAATTTTTATTTTATTTTTTCTCACAAACCAATCATTTGATTATATCAGATTATAATCATTCAAATTTATGACGGTAATTGATCATTTTCTGATATTTGCCAATAAAACCCCAATCAGGGAAAATTAATCCAAGTATGAAACGGGTAATATTTGAAGTAATAAATGGTTGCATCCAATGCAGTAATGTACGATAGATAAATAAATACTGCAACGGTGACAAAATTGCATGACGTCGTTGAAGTCGTACAAATATTGCCATTGTAAGTACCAATTTATTGTATCGTGCTGATCCTAAAAAATATTCTAAGATAGATCAAATTAAAAAGATTAAAAAACTTACCAATTTTTTTTTTTTATTTTGCTTGCAATAAATTATCATTCAGTTATAATCAGCTTTAAAAAAATATAAAATTTGAAAATTTAAATTAAAGTCACAAAAATTTGTCAATTTCACTTTTGCAAAAAAAAATTATTTTTTGAAAATTGAATAATAAAAAGTAATACTAACATTCAACCAGTATATATTATTGCTTTTTTTGTTCGAAACAAAATACAGTAACATTGAAAAGTTGAAATGTTTTCTTGTGCAACACCTTGTAAGTATTATTTAGTGTAAATTTATAATGAAAATCATTTCAATAATTATATTGACAGATTTTCTCTTTAAAGGAATTTCTGTATTTTTTTCCTGGTTAATTATCATCAAAAATTTGTGAAAAAAAGGAAAATAAAAGAAAATAAAAATTTAATTTTAACCTCGAAGTAAATGCATCAGTAACACCTCGATAGTAACCAAAGTACCGGAACGACCGCAACCATCTATACAATGTATAATTGTTGGAGTTGGCGATAAACGTACGCTGAAAATTAAGTAACTCATAAAAGTTCACGCAACAAATTTCCTTTGAATAAAAAATCCAACGCACTTATTTATCATCAAAAATTTGTGAAAAAAAGGAAAATTTATTATCCACTTATTGGATAATCACAAATACCATGTATAGCTTTGTTGTATGATTGGAAACAGTAACAGTACTGCATTTAGAATCGCTCCATGATTAGAAACCGTAATAGTGTCGTACTTAAGATTACTTTATGATTAAAAGAGTAGCTGTGCCGTAATTAACTGCTCTATGATTGAAAATGGTAACAGTGCCGTATTTGAAATTTCTCTATAATTGAAAACAGCAACAATGTTGTGCTTAAAATCACTCTGTGATTAGAAACAGTAAAAATATATTATGTTATCACAATAAACAGAAACAAAAATACAAAATATTTGGGTCAGTAAAAACGGGTCAAATAATGCCAGCAAATGAAGCGATTAAATGAGTGAAATTTATGACGGAAAGCAGACGTTTATATGACAGTGATGATAATAATAAGAATATGCTGACGATGATGATGATGATCTTTAAATTGATAGAAGAATGAATTTTGACGTAATTTTACTGATAAAAAGTGAACAAAACAAAGTATATACCGGCGAAGTATGCGTAATGGCCAATAAAAATCGGTGAAATCGTTCCAGTCATATTGCCAGTGTTCTAATTTATGTACAATACCTTCGTCATCATTAGCTCGATACATAATTAAATGGGTGACATTGAAACATGGATCAATGGTACAATCAATTTTATGATTGTAAACAATATAATTACCATACTGTTCTTTATCATGTTCATATCTATTTAAGTAAAATTTTAAATTATTGAAGTTTTTTTATGGAGTTTTTCCATTTTTTCATATTAAATTTGCCGTCTTGTAATAATGAAAATTTGAAAAAATTTTTAAGCAATGTCATCTTTTCATTGTTACTAATTATTCGATAATGAAATAAAATTTCAAATGTTTTAAACGAGGAATTAGCGATTACAATATTTGATCACAGATAATAATTTCAATATTAAATTTGTAGATGAAGATTAATGCTCATAAATGAAATGAAAATTTAAAATTAACAAAATTTAATGTTTTGCACTATTCTACATGAAAACAAGAAATAAGATTTTTTCCCCAAAATGAAACAAATAAAATTTGAAAATTTTCATATATTTAAAAAATTCTTTCAAGCATTATTGTAAAAATTCAATCGATTGCTAATTAATCTTTAATTAACTTAAATGATAATTAATTTTTATCAAACATCTTGAAAAGACTGTATCAATTGATTGCAGCTAAATAATTATTTAAAATTTCCATTTTAAAAAATACGATATTTTAAAAAGTACACGAATACTTATGATAACTATTAAGTAATTCTAGGAATATTGATGAAGAAGATATGATTGGATGATAAGATATCTCTCTTGTTATCTGATAATAAATTAACAAGCAGTTACAGAAGCTAGAAACATTCCTGGAAAAACAAATCATAGTCAATTTATCTGTATAAAAAAAAAAAAAAAAACATCAACCTTGGCCAATAATAAACGCACATGTTAGGTAATGCTCCATCTAACAAGCCTAAACGCTTAATATCAACAGCTTTGCATAACATTATAATGTATTTCGAACGTTCCTGCCAGATCATTTGCCAGAAATCATTAATTGTTGACGGAAGTGGTGCCTGTGTTAGGATAAACGTATTCAATAGTGGACCACCACGTACGTATGATGCATGAATGAAATCATCACTAAAAATTAAACTCCATACATGTTCAAATACTTATGTACTAACTTGTAGCATTTAAATGATGAATTCAAATTAATAAATTAATTAACATTTGCAAAAAAAAATTATTATTGGAAAATATTTATTTTAGGAAATTAATAAAAATTTAAATGATATAAATCAAATAATGAAAGAATTAATTTTAGGAAATTTGTAAATTTAAAAGAAATCATTTATAACAGTGTTGCTATGCTTTTTAATTCTTTGATGCTTGTAATAAAATTAATTAACAAAACAAAGAAAAAACCAATCAACAATTAGCTAATCAACCTAAAATCTAAAAAAAATCAAATCAATTATTAATAGCATGAAAATAGTAAGAATTGAATGATGATATTTTCTCAGTGCGACAGAGAAAAATATTGTTCCATTTTAGCAAGATAATGATAAAATGAAATATCCGGTTGTGAATAAGCAAATTGAATTATCTAGCGGCTAATAAATCTCTTCCAGAAATATTTTGATGGGTTATTTTTGTCTTCATTTTCAATATGTTATTTTACAATTTAATAATCTATCCAAAATAAGATATCCAACAAAATTTCGCTAGCATCATCATAAATTAATAATATCAACGGTTAAATAATATCAAGATAAAAATCTGAGGAAAGGAAAGCTGAATTTAATGTTTTGAAACTAATTTAATTAAAATTTACACGCAATAGCAAGATTTTTTTTAAAAGCTTTTGAAATATAAGCTAATTTTAGATAATTATTATAACTGCCAAAAATTTTAAATAAATACCTTCTATCACTGGAATAATCTGCCATACTAACAGGCTTCGAATCATCACCCGTATAACGGAAATATGATGAACATGCTGTTGCAGGATTATAGGAAATAGCTGAATTATTATCGTAATTTGTTGTCTTTTCACGCCATAATTTCACACGACTAATATCAGCACATTCGAATACCGTAACAAGAAATGATACAATAACACTTATGATTGTCATTATCGTATTTGAAATAAATTTTGGAATTATCATTGAAACTACGGTAACAATTATGACATTCTAATAAAAATAGCAATCTAAAAGATTTAGATGGTTAAAGGTCTAATTGGGAAGCCTTAAAATTGATCTGCAAATCATTTGTACGTACTATACAATCAGGCCTAATTATTTGAGATATTCGCCCTTACTGATAAAGAAATGAGGAGAAATGAAATAGATACAAATAGCTCATGATGCTACGCAATTCGTATTTAAATTAGGCATATCCCTAATTCAGATCGCATATCCCTAATTCAGATCATCTTGAATCTAAGCGACCCAATATATTTATGCATTTCTAGCGGGCCTTGCACTTCTGGAATATAAATGTCACTATGTCATTCATAGCATTTGCAACTTTGCTCACGACAGTGGTAAATGAAAAGATGACAAAAAGGAAATGAAAAGTGGAAATGATTATCGGAAATAATTCTTAAATTAAACTAACACTTATTTCTTGTCTTATCAAGATTCCGATTAAAAGCATTTTGCTTTGATTCTTCTTGTGATAACGGATTACGCTCAAAGAATGTTTCTAATTGTTGAAATTCTGCGATATATTCCTTTAAACAAAAAGAATCATGGAAAAAAATTATTTCAGGATACTTTTAAGAGAAAAAGTTAGCAAAAAACTTTTTAAAATTTAAAATAAATCCTTGCATTTATTTTTCCTGCTTTATTCTTCATTGCAAAAATTTAAATTCACACTGATTACTATTTACCTTCGACAGGGAGCACCGATTAATTTATTAGAAAATTAAATAAAAAAAAAATTTAAATTTTCTTTTAGAATAATTTTGTGAAAAAATCGATCCAATAATGAAACATTGAATTGTAAAATTAACTATGTTCAATTTCAGCAAAATTTTTACCGACAGATGAGGTGTTATTGTACCCGGTTCAATAATAAATGAATATTTCATCATATCAGCCATTGCAGAAGCAAAACTATTTATCCTTTCAAGCATCCGAGAATAAAATTCACTTCGTCGTTCGGTTAAATTTGATAATGGATCAAGCTATATGTAATATATTGTATCATTAGAAAAAAGAGAAAGCTAGAAAGGAATCTTACTGATTTATAATCATAATACTAAGGAATACAAAATTAGTATTTCCAGATGCTAACCTTTAAGCAATTAAATTGTTGAGCTTTTTAGAAAATTGATCTTTTTTTTAAGAAGGAAAGTCTTGAAATAAAAAAAAAAACAATTACAACATATAGTTAAATAAAGATTACAAAATATTTGACATATTTAAATCATAACTAGAATACATTTAAACCAAATTGAAATTATTAATTATTTAATTATTTGATATCTGCTGGGAAGATAATTGAACTGCATGCAACGGATCCATTCATTTCATCATGCTAATCGAAAACTGCAATTAATGAGCGATTCATAAAATGAGATTTATTTATCTGAATTTTAGGAATATTGTATACCTGTTTAAAGCACATAAAATCACCCAGTAGCTCTTCGATATTTTCCGATGACGGTTGACTCAGTTTAATTATAACATTGTCCAACCAACTAATTAAGTTTGTCCTGTAAAATGAAGCATGGTAAAGGTAAATAAATAAATTTAATCATATTACTGGATAATTCATTAGCCCAATCAAAGGATTGTTTTGTCTGTTCGGTTTTCTGAATAACACAATAAATAGTGTATTTGTTGCATATAACTTATGATATTGGTATCTCTACTAGTACATAATGTACATGTTGATGTATTAAAATAAAACAAATAAGAAATGTAATTCAGTGCAATAGTAATCCGATTATTCCGATCAGATATATTACTCTTTCAACCACACAGTATATCATTCTTTTCCGGACCTGTTTCCTAATATAATAGCCGTGCAATAATTTTGACAAATTATTATTGTTAAAAATTTTTTTTAGAAAATTTGACAACGTTAGTCAAAAAATATTCACCCATATTTACGTATCAGGTAATCAGGATCACTTTTTATATGCTCCGGTTTCAGAACAATCGATGAAATAAAGCATGATTTAATTTCCTCTGCCTTTATAAAAACAATTATTTTACGAATTTTTCGCTCTATGAAAGATTGTATTTCATCTATTTTATACTGTTCCTGAAAATTCGAAATTAAAGCAAGTTTTTTTTTTTTGTTATCTTGCAAATTAATTAATTCATCCATTGCACCAACACTTTTCAGCGTGTGTTAAGCCTTTCATTATGTTCCATCAAAATTTTAATCGAACATTTTGCGCTTTTTTATTTGAAACCCAAAAGCCAAAGGTTTAAATTAAGAAAAAAATTTTGTTTATTGAAAACAAATTTCAATCAACATTCAAGTTAAAAGAAAAACAATCCTCACTGATATTTTCCACTCAACCGCATTGTCATCCTCATGGTACATATTTTAATTAAAGATTTGAATAAATTTTAATTATTTTAATTCTCGATACATATTTTAATTCTTACCAGCCATCGATTTGGAAATCGGAATTGATTTAAATCAACTTGAAAGATTTTTTACAATTTGTTGAACTTTCTTGTCAATTTCCTGTTTTCTTTGAATTTTTAAATTTCTTATTCAATTTTTTCGATTTATATTTTTTACTTTTCAAATGTTTACACAAATGGAAAATTTGTTATTTTGAACATTTAAACGTTTTGATTTATTTTTAGCAAGAATTTTAAAACATTCATTGATTGGTTGTAGATTTATTGTATGGAAAATATCCACAAATAGATATACGTTGAAAATTATTAATTTAAAAAATGATTTGATTTAGAAATATTTAAAAATTAAAAATGAAAACAAAAACAAACAAACTTACAACTCTTTGGTTTAAAGCATGAAATTTGTATGTTTGATATAAACGCACATAAAATGGATAATTGGAAGCTATGTTTTCTTTAAACTTAATTCCTTGTCTTTTCTTCGTCCGTTTGCTCCATTTATTTGCTGTAGGCATTACTGTATGACTGCCATCGTCTCCAAGCCATTCTGCATCTATAGGTAAGTCCTAAAAAAAAAAAGCTAAAATAGATTAATAAAACTTTATAGTTCTCTATGCTATCACAGTAATATAATATAAAATGAATACATGAAAGAGTGACTTATTTAGCTTTTCAAAAATAAATTCAATTTTATTTAAAACGAATAAAATTAGAACCAAAAACGAAATGAATTTTTCCCACTCAGCAATTAAAATGATTTCATAAAATTACGCCTGAAATTTAAATTGCAAACATTTCTCTAAACTTTTCCACAATTTGTTAACCTTTAATTCGGTACTGCTTGCTAACGATGGATTATCAACTTCTGAACTCATTGATAGTCTTGATAGGCACTAAAAAAAAAAATTACTAATTTAAGAATAGCATGAAAAACGTATTATATCAATTTTCAATTTTTTATCTAAAATATTAAACAGTTATCACGTGTCACTTATGTGTCACCTATCTAATTTAAGAAAAATGAAATAGCAGTAGATGCAAATGTTATCAATTTTCTATCTGCAGCAAATTTGTGTTGCTATTAATACTAATTTTTCTGCCAATCAATTATAAATTAAATAACTAATTAATTACAAAATATTTATAAGTCGCTTCTAAGTTTCATTGAAATGAAATGTGACAAGTGATAGTTTGACATCAAACAGAATTATTTAGTCATTCTAATAGCTTTAAAAAATAATTAGTATAAAATTGGAATTTGAAATTGAAATAAATATCTACTAGCAATTTGCTTGATATTTGAGCAATATTAAGTAATAAATAACCGATGAATGTAAGAGAGAAAGATATGGATGGATCTACCCGATTCTGATGACATCAAATGTTGAATATGGCAATGAATAATTGGAGTAATTATACTAAGATAAATGTATGTGCGAACAGAACGTGCAATTGCAACTGCAACAACAATTTCTTGCAACTGCAGGAAATGCTGCAATTCATTTGGGCGATATTTGTTAACATCACAATGGCTCAGAATTTTTGATAGTGAAATTTCAAGTAAATTTATCAACTTTTTTTCTTCTGCGATTCTGCAAAACCTTTGTTAAATAATTATTTTAAAGTATTTTATTAATTAAAAAATATTAGCGAAAAGATACAAAAATATTTATACAAAAAAACCCAGTTAAGAAATTTGAAAATCTTTAATTCCAAAGTTTATGCAATTGATTTTTCACTGTTTAAATTAAAGTGGAATAATCAGTAACTTTTCAAGTATATTAAATTTAATGTTATTCTTATATGTTCATTTAGTGTATGCGATCCATTTAACACTTTATATTGTTATTTTCGTATTTGGAAATTAAATTTTGCACTGATAAGATTTAGGAAAAATTTTAAAAAAAGAATGAAATTTAAAATGTAACAGATATTTATTTTAATAAACTTTAAGAAAATCTTTGAAATAAATTTTGCATTTGTTGTAATAACACCAAAAAATTAATTAATTATACTTTTATTTTCCTGAAAAAAAATTTGATGGAAATGGACAGAAGCTGCGAATGAATATTACTATTTGTTGTTCAATATATCAGTACTTTATCTGCATTTGATGTATATTTAATGCTATCACTTGATGTAATCAGTATGGTGATAAATAACAGTAGAGCAGAATAAGTAATTTTTTCCAAAATTTAAAATTGTTTTCTAATTTTATAAAAAAGTTTAAAACTTTATGGGATAATTGCAAAAATGAAACAAATGGTTGATCAACAAGTACAATAACTGTCAGTTCTATAATTAATATTTTAAGATAGCTGTTTTTTTTTAT